>CAUYQG010022870.1:0-48054 GCA_963574415.1 Tarsius wallacei
CATTTGGTGACCTTCTCAGTAAGCACGCCTTCAGGAGAGTTTTGTGGAGAGTCGGCGGGGCGGGCGGGGGGGGGGGGGTCCCGCGGGAGTTCCCGCCCAGAACTGGGGGTAGGCAGTGCGGAGTTGCGGGCGAAAAGCCGAAACTGACTGAGTGGGGCTGCCCCTGACCCGCGCCCCGGGCCGGAGCAGCCGTCTGAGGGCTCGCCTAGGGGACTGAGGTGCGGGGAGTGGACACCCGGTCCTTGGGCACTGGGGTGCAGGGGCGGCGGCTTACCTGCGTGCGCTCCCTCCAGGGATTCCCAGCAAGACTTGCTCCGTGCGCCTGGGGACTTCCTCAAAAGGACGCAGGGAAAACGACAAGAAAGTTGGCTCTTAAATAACTTCCTAAGAGTCCTCACTTCCCTCCCCCGTCCCACGGGGTTTTCTCCTCCCCCCTTCTTGACAGCTGGAGCGATCCGAGGAGCTTTGAGGACTTTCCATTCACTCCTGCTGTCCGGTCTGTTATTCCGGTGTGCGCCCCCCCCCCCTTCCCCCGCTTGCTAGCAATTTCCCATTCCTGCTCCTCTTCACCATCCTAGCCCCAATTCTGCCTTCCTCTCCTCCTCCCCCCGGGTTGCTAGGAGTACCAGACAAATAGCCCTACAGTCCCCACTCCTCCCCTGGGTCAGAAGGGCTGGAAGGATCTTCACAAAGGAACCCTATGGCCATATGGGTTGACCTGTGTGGCTTGGCAGAAGGGAGGGTCTGCCCTCCTACAGACAGGGCACAGACAGTTGTGACCATGCATCAAGCGAGGGTAACATGTCCCTCCTGTGCAAATAAGGCATGGCCTGCAGTCTTGAATCATCCCCTGAGCTGCAGGCATGGTCTGACCTCAAGACTTCCTGCAGGAAAGATGAGTAAATACCCTGAAGAATGCCGCACGCATTAGAAAATAACTCTTTGTTTTTTCTCAGAAAACCATTTTGGTTTATCTGCAAAATTTACAGAGAAAAAAAGAAAATTTTCCATATTTTTTGAGTCTTTTTATGTGTAAATACTCCTATTTTCAATCATGGCTATTTCTAACTGTCTTTACTGACTTCAAATTTCTGATCCTGCTGCTTGATCTAACATCATAGAGAAGAAAAGAAAGAGATGCCATTGTTTAGGAATTCCCTCAATCTATGAACTTGCCTGCAAATCTATGGACTTGCCTGCACCCTTATCTATCTTTTCCCTCTTTCTTTCGGTTACCAAAGTGGGAAAGTCTCCCCCCACCTCCCTCTTCTCCAAATCAAGCACTCTGGGTCCCATTTGACTTATTCTTCCGGACTTTGCTGTACCTCGTATCCACTCTTCCTCCTGTATCTTCAAACTCTCACTCTCCAGCAGTATTTATGCAATTTCAAGTCAAGTCTCTTCAGCGTTTTTTAAGCCCTCCTTCATCCCGTGTTTCCATAGCTGTTGCTCCTCCTCTCTTCATTGCTAAGCTTTTACCCTCTGACTTCCTCCCCATTATTCCACTGAAACTGCACTCAGGGTCTGTAATGACTGAGGCTCAAGCCAAAAAACAGGATTGTGTTCTCACTTGCTTAACCTGGATGCATTGGACCCTGTTGCCTACTCTCTCCTTGAAAATCTCTGACAGCGGCCTCTGGGACATTGCATTCTCTGCGATTTCCTGCAGCACAATATGATACCCCTTGGTCTTAGCTCTCATGGTTTTCAGTTTCCAGCTATATCCCAATACCTCCCAAATCTGGGTCTCTTGCCAGGATCTTTTCCAGAGCTTCAGACTCTCCTATCTAACTGCCTTCTGACCATCTTCACTCAGCATATGCCAGTGACAAATCACACTCATCATGTCTGAAATAAGATATAGAACTTCCCCTGAAAATTTGGTCCATTTCAGGAGCTCCCTGTCTCAATAAATGCCATCACCTCACATTCAGTTGCCAAGCAAGACACATGGGTGTCATTCTTGACATATCCTTTTCTCTCCTTCAATACTCAAATCCAATCCTTTAGCAAATATTTTCTATTCCACCTCTGAGACATCACTTGAATCTATTCGCTTAGCCCCTTCCAATCCATTCTCCACATTGCAGTCAGAATGAGCTTGGTGGGGATCAAATCTGAAATCAATTTTTTTGCACAAGGTCCTTTTATGGTGACTTCTCTTTGCTTTTAGGATAAACTCCAAATCTAAACTGACAAGGTTCTATACAAGCTAGACTGTGCTTTCCTCTCTGGTCCTGCCTCTTCCATTCTTTCTGGGCACACTGCCTTGTGCCACCATTCCCATCTGCCACCGTGCAAGGCACAGTGAGCCTCTCAGTCTGTGCATTCTGCCAGAAATACACTCCCTGCTCTTCTCCTTCTCTGGCCACAGGACCACTTCCTGTTCACACCGCCGATCGATCTCAGCCTAAATTGCTCAGATGTCTTGCAAGGAGTTTGCCTTGTTGTGGTGCTCCTCACCCTGTACAGTCATTTTGTTTCCTTGACTGTACCCCCACTAGACTACTCAAGGGGAGGGGACTCTAGCCAGAGCTTCCCAGAGAGAGGCTGCTGACCACTCACCTACCCAAAGGCCATCTTTTCCACCCTCTGTGCTGAGTTCTAGAGAAGACTACAAGGAAGATGTCACCCTACTCTGGCAGTTCCCTTGGCAAACATCCAACCTGAGTGTTCAGGATTTCTAGATACCCTCATTTATATGGGGTTTGGGGACAAGTGGCCACCCTTGTACCCATCAAATGAAGTTATACAGAATCCAGGTCCCCTTGGAACTCTTGGTTGAGTTGTACAGTCAGGGCAGCTTGTGTCTTCACAACCACCTCCACTGGTGTCACTTTTGGTCTGAGACTCATTAATGGTTGTATGAACGTATACACACATTGGGTGGCTTTCCGACTCCCCCAAACCACCAACTTGGTAGCATAAATGCAATGACTTCCCTTGCACTTAACAGAGTCAATAAAAGGGTGTCCCTGGCACTAAGCCCTAGCATGTGGTTGAAGCCCATTTATTTTACAGAGCATTTTCTGATGATCCTATGGCTTAGAAGTAAGAACAAAGGTTTCTGATCATATGATGAACCTTGAACTGTGCCAGAAAATGTGACTGCCACAGAAGTATTCTGGGTGCATGGACTCTGAGGTCCTTAAGAATGTGATGGTGTCTTTTATTTCTAAACACCCCTTGACTGGCGTGGAGGTTGCACAATGTAAATATGTTTAAGGAATATTACACAGGTGGCATTCAGCCAGGAAAACAAAAACCACTTCAGGTATTTTTAAAGCATGGAATTTAAGTCAGGGAAATGGTAACACCGGTGATAAAAGAGAAAAGAAGCCAAATGGGGGAAAAGTAGTCAACTCTGCCTTTGGCAACAACAGGGAGGAGTTGTGTCATCACAGCCCCAAAGCTGGGTTTATATGGCAGGAACAGGAACCACATAGTCCTGCCTGGTTGGAGTTTGAGATTTACAAGTAGTCATTGCCAGCAATGCTGTCTGAGGTCAAGGGGGAGGGATGAACTATTCTAGCTTGCTAATTTCTTCCCCTTCCACTCTCCCTCCTTGCCTCCCATTTGCTGAACTCAGGTAGAATCAGTCAACAAAGGAGTGTGAGAAATACATTCTGCAAAGTTAGTCCCACCCCTCCTGTGTCGGGGTCCCCAAGACTATTCCTGGGTTCTATGATTCACTAGGAGGACTCACCAGACTCAGCCATCCTCATGACTATGATCATATATAAATATGTATATATTATAGGCCAGGCATGGTGGCTCATGCCTGTAACCCCAGCGCTTTGGAAGGCGGAGGTGAGAGGAATGCCTGAGTTTAGAGGTTTGAGACCAGCATGGGCAGCATAGCAACACCTTGCTTCTACAAAAATTTTTTAAAATTTATGCACCTGTAATCCCAGCTACTAAGAAGTCTGAGACAGAAGAATCACCTGAGCCCAGAAGTCAAGACTGTGGTGGCCATAAGCATGCCACTGCACTCCAGCCTGTGTAACAGAGTGAGACTCCAACTCAAAAAAAAAAAAAAATATATATATATATATATATATATATATGTATATAAAATAAACACATAAAAATCAAAAATCAAAATCAGCAAAGAGAGAAGACACTTGGGCAAAAAGTCCAATGGAAACCAGGTGGAAGCTTTCAAGAGTCCTCTCCCAGTGAAGCCATGGGACTGTGCTTAAACCCCCGGCAACGAGCTGTGACAACATGTGCAGAATGCTGTCTGCCAGGGTTGTTCTCTAGGGACTCAGTTTCCACAGTGTTTACTGGGGGCTGGTCATATAGACACTCTCTGCCTAGCTTATACCCAAATTCCATACTCCCTGAAGGAAAGCAGGTGTTCAACACGAACCACAATTTTTGCAGTTAAGGCACAGTGAGCCACACTTGTCAGCATGGTGGGAAGACTCCTGAAACCCAAGTTCCCAGATGATCTCCAAGAGCCAACCTTGCAAGCAGACCTTTCTAGGGCCAGTTTCAGGTTTGCTATGTTAACTCTTTTTTGCACACCTCCCTCCTGCCATCCTCACTTCCTCTAATACAGGGAAAGGGAGAGGAGAGGCTCCCAGGACAGCAGTTCTAGGGCTGGCACAAAATGGCCAGTCCCTCCTCTCCCTTCCAGCCATTGCTGTTGTGATGTCAACAATGGCCTAGGGCAAGAGGAAACTCCAGGGGGAAGGTCACCATGGTAATTCAGTTATGCCCCTGTTCTCCTGGTCTCCCTGGCTCAGGATGAGACCTTTGAGGACATGTGTATTCCCTCTGACTGTATGGGCCCCAGCACACCTTCTCATTCTTCTGCAGCCGAAGGGGTCATGATCCCAATGACTTGTTGACAGAAACTGGAAGAAAGTCATCATTTATACCTCACTGCCTATCCAATGGGCAGGACAGGAATGCCCAAACACATCACTGTGGCCTCTTGGCTCCTCTTAGAAATATGTTCCACCTTTGGGAGTTGTGGGTAAACAGAAAATGCATGGGAGGAGGGAGGCCAGGCTCCCTCAACTTGGTCCTTTAATTTTGAGTTTTCATTTCTGTGGTATTAACACTCTTCTCTTCAGACAAACCATCTTTCTTCTAATGGCAGCACTCAGAGAGCAGACTGTGTTTGCTCAGGCGATATATTTTCCTGCAAACTCTATTTGATTTACATGCAAAACTTCACATCTCAAACAAATAAAAACAAAAAACCCAGTTATGTCTGGACGCTGCTGTTTTTTTCCAGCTGAACAAGACCTGAGTTTTGTTGGTTATTCATGTATTCCAGAGGAAGATGAATGGATATAAATAACAAGTGGCCTCATAGAAAGATGTTAGACCCTATGACATGAATAATCCAAGTTCACCTCTTGGGAGAGCCTCTGTCCTCCATTGCCCTTGATTCTGTAGGAGTTAGGGGAAAACCTGCTTTCCCAGGGCAGGAGTTTCTGGCTTCCCTGGGCATGGCCCTCTCCTACCTGGGGCCTAGGATCATCCATAGTCTACCTTACCACAGAGTAGAGGTGGATTGCTGGGCTTCCTTGCCTTGTGGCAGGACCATCCAGCAAGACAAATGGCAGCAAGTTGTTCTCTTCTAGTCATGAAAGATTTAACTACTGCACTCACCTGCTTATAGGGGATATCTGCCTTTTAAAACATTTTTTTAAATTTTTAGTTGTAGCAAAACGTGCATAACTTAAAATTTATAATCTTAACCATTTTTAAGTGTACAATTCAGTATTTTTAAGGATATTTGTTGTTGTGCATTCAGTCTCCAGGATATTTCTATCTTGCAGAACTGAAACCATGTACCCATTAAACAACCTTATGTGAGTAATTGTGTCTGTATGAGAGTGTGTGCGTGTTTGGCTGTATTTGTGAGTATATGTGTGTGTGTGTGTCACTGTGTGTATAGCTGTGTGTCTGAGTATCTGTGTGAAACAGTACTTGTGAATGTTGCCTCCATGTATATATATTGTCTATGTGAGTGTATGTGTGAGTGTGCCATGCATGCGAGTGAGTGTACAAAAGCAAGAGGAGGACTGAGGAAGCACCGAAGGGATGTGTCAGCCATGCTTACTCTCTTGGAGGTGAATATAGCTCCAGGAACCTTCCCTGCTGGCTTCCTAACACTTTCAGAGTCTTGATGAACCTTCAAAGATTAAGAAGATGCCCAAGGGATTTTTAAACTTGAAAAGACTTTACAAAACATGACACAGGTCAACTAGAACTGATTTCTTACAGATAAAGATTTATCTAGTTTGGAGGGAAGAGATCTTCATGCAAAATGTGAGCAACATTCACAGGGGAGAGTCACTCTTGAGAAGTCATAACCAGTCTCACTGTATAAGATGCAGATTCACGTGGGGTTTTATTCAGTTTCATTCCTTACCCTGGCCATGCCCGCACTCTGCTGACCACTGAAGTGAAGCGAGAGGCCCCACATCCACTCATGTATCTCACTTTGCAGAAGAAAAAGCATTCGGTGATGATAAAACATTATGAAAAAACAGCAGTTAAGATGGCAACACAGCAATGTGTATGGACGAAATAACCAGCTAAAGTGAAACCTAACAGTAATTCCACAAACGTATGACAAATGTATTAATTGAAAGGGTAGTAGCAATTGAAAACCACAAATGACAGAGACTATGGGGATGCTCTACAAACGGTGTTGGCTTCACTAAAATTTCTGGAATGCTGACAAGCTGTGTATGTATGCATGTGTGCATGTGTGTATGTGTATGCAGGCACATGCATGTGCATGTATACATGTGTGTATGTGTGCACACATGTATCTGAGCACCGTGTGTATAGATGTGTGGGGGCGTGTGTGCATACACATGTGTGTATACATGTCTGTATGTGTGCACGTTTGTATATGTGCACTATATGTGCACGTGTGCACATATGTGTGCCTACAAGTGCAGAAGGAGCTTTGCAATATTCCCAGGGATGATAAGCCCGTTGGAGCTAGAATCTAGGCATCCTCACCTACTCCCTGTGTGACCTTGGGCACATGACTTAACCTCTCCTATATAATGATGACCACAATCGTGTCAACCTCATCGGACTATGAATATGAAATAATACTTATGGAATGCTTGGTGTAGTCCCTGGCAAAAAGTTAGCTGCCAATAAATTTTACCTATTGCGATAGGTGTGTGCTGAACAACCTCAACTCATCCATCATAAATATTTTAACTTTTTCTAGTAATTGTTATCATCTGTATTTTCTCATTATCAGGGAAGTGAGTATTTTATTGGCTAATAATTTTAGATAATTTGAAGGAGTCATAAGCTGCATTTATTGTTATAGTTTTCAATCCAGAAACTCTTCAGGAGTTTCATGTGCAATTCATGCTTGTCTAACAGATTTAAAATTGGCTGGCTACAGTTGTATGTATGAAGATATATATGGGTCTATTTCTAACTGAAGGGAATGCACAACCTCCCATTTTAAAGCTATATGAGGAAGTTGTCAGGGGAGTGGGTCAGAGAAGGATATCAGATGAAGTATGCCATATGAATGGGGCAGCTGGCACATGGTTGCCAGCTCTCTCTCTGGAAGCACACACTCAGACAGGCTTCCTGGGCAGTCTGATGTGCACGATACCAGCCTCTTCTGAGGAGGCCCATGGAAGCCCACCATGGAAGCCCTTGTAAGGGTGCTCCATTCGTGGCAGTCCCTTGTTGTAGTAGCAGAACTGCACTTTCTTGCTGATGAAGTGACCACTAACTCTGGACCTACAGGACTATTCTAAAGGGAGAAGAGCATAGACAAACACTGAAACTTGGAAACTGGAAGAAGAGCTTGCAGTGAGGCTAGGCAGGAAATGGAAGGGACGTGGTGTTCTGCAGGGTCTTCCTAACAGCAGAACTTCTGGATAATGATCTATGAATTTCCAAAGCAAGCCAAAGGCCATTGCGTAATCACATGTGTGGGTGCTAAGATTCAACCAAAGAACGAGGCAAGTTCTCTTTTCTTTGATGCTCACTCTGCAATTTCTGTGAGGTTTCAGTTAACTGTGCCAGAGCCCTTCCTGTGAATATGTTTCTTGTTAGTGCTTTTCTCCTCTCATAATGGTAACTGTGAGTGGTTAAAACAGCATCTGAAATACTAGCTATACCATATGGATGTATATCGTGATCCACTGAAAATATTTCCCACAACACATTTTTAACTTAAAAGTAGTTATCATATATTAATCAATTCAAATATTGTGACTTACCTAGAAAGTCACAATAGAAAGGTAAGTCTTGTGCTTATGTTCTGAAAAACATAGCACAGTTATCCAAGAATATAAGAAATTAGATTTGGGGTCCATATAACTCCTATGTTCTGTGAGTAATAATGATCTAGCACCAACTCCAAAAAGAAGTCCTCTAACAGCCATGACTTATTAAAGTCCATTGTCCTTGATTACTCAAATGTTTTCTTAATCGTAAAGTCCTTTAAAACTTTTTGTTTTGGCCAGGTGCAGTGGCTCACACCTGTAATTCCAGCAATTTGGGAGGTCAAGGTAGGAGACCAAGAGTTTGAGACCAACCTGGACAACGTAGCAAAACCTTGTCTCAATAAAAAAATATAAAAAAAAAATCAGCTGGGTGTGGTGGTTAGTCCAAGCTACTTAGGAGGCTGAGGCAGAAGGATTGTCTGAGTCCAGAAGGTCAAGGCTATGAGAGCTATAGCATTAGCTTTATGAAATTGAACTTGTTCTGTGTCCCTGTATTTCGCTGCTATTTTTACCTCATATGCAACGTCCTAGGGTACCATTGTGTGTGTGTGTGGGGGGGGTGGCTTTGGCTTTATACAGTAGTACTTTCTTTCGCTTGTTCTAAAACATTGTCTCAAACCTGAAGGATTCTTTAAAGATTGCGCTCATTTATTCATTAGGTATTAACTAGTTGCTAAAGATAGATCAATTATCCATGCCTCCTGATATTCATGCCCACATGTTGTCCCCTCTGCAATGAATCTGGGCTTTAACCAATGGAGTGCAGTGGAAGTGGCACCGTGTCAGTTCTTGGCCAAAGCTGTATGGTTTCCTAACAGCTTTCATTTCATGCTTTTAGGACCCTAAACAAACATTAAGAAGTCTAGCTACACTCCTGGAGTCCAGCTAACATGTGAAGGGATCATGCAGAGTAGCCATATGGAAAAGTGGAAGCCCAGAGAGTACATAGAGAGAGAGATGAGCCCAGTGGTTTCAGCATCCTACCTGAGTCCAGACTTCAGACGTCCCTGCCAACTTTCAGGACGAGTGGGTTGTGTGAATATACTATTTTGCACATGGATCCTCTGGTCCTAGTCAAGAAGTTGCAGCTGATGGTACACAGAGCAGAGATAAACTGTCCTGTTGAGCCCTGCCAAAATCATAAAACCGTGAACAATAGAGTGGTTGTTATTTTAATCCAAAAAAATTTGAGATAATTTGTTACACATCAGTAAATAACTGAAAGACATTAGTCCAATAAATATTTATCTAACCTACTATTTATAATAATAATATTTAATATTTTATAGTAATAGAATTAATACTATAATAGTCATCTACCTACCATTTGTGAATATTGTGATGAATGAGAAATGGTAGCTATGCTTGAGACATACAGTCTAGAAGTGGAAAGTATGCTAGAAGCTAATTTTTTGGAATTTAGTCAACAAGTCTGCATGATTTCATAGATTTCCAAATATTTTATTTTTTGTTCTCATGGCAAATTTTTTTGTATGAACCTAATCTTGCATAGAATATGTGTGCAAAAATGCATGTTGGTTAGTTAATGACTTAAAGTCAGGGAAATCTCTTATGCCAGTGAAAGCAATATGGTTGCTGACCAAAAATAGGAAGTAAAGGCTTTTAGTAAATTATGTGTGCAGGACTGGTTTTTGTTCATCTCTTGCCTTAAACAGTCAGCCACTCACTTCAAACTTCAGCTTCCAGGGCTGAGAACCACACGAAAGGGAGCACCAAATAAATGCAAGTGTAAATAATGATTTATGCTCCCTAAAATGCTTTATGCATACATAGTAATTATTATTAAAGTAAAATGTGCCCTATTCTCCGCACCCACTGAAATAGTAACAAGTTGCCCATTGGCATTCCAAGTTGCAGAATTTTTCTTTCCTCCGTCCACACTTCTTTGGGCTGCTCACTCCAGGGCTTTTATATCCATCAACAACCTTGTTTAAGTGTGGAATGAGAGCAGAGGGTGTCCTATACCACCAGACCAGGGAGCCTGCTGTGCTTCCCTTATGACGACTGTCCTCCATGCTCTGATCTGAGGACATTTATGGAGGACACCAATCCTGTAAAACGTCTTTTAGAGGTTGCACTTGGAAATATTGGCACAAAAACCTAGCGGTAAGTCCATGAATGGTGGTAAGTCCACACAATACCCTTAGCCACTTCCACCAGCCTCTCCTCTCCCCACCACTTGTATTGTTTTCAACCACATAAACTCAGAAACTTGAGGTAAGATCTCAACTTGAGAGGGAGATAGTGCCACAGGAAAAGAAAAATAAAGTTTGTCTTAGATTAACAAAATAAAGTTAATTAAATCAACTTGAGAGTTAACATGGCATGATTTCTTTCAGGACCCATGCAGTAAGAATTTACATAGTTTCCGATAGTACTAATTTATTTAAATATATATTGATACATGGGTACAGTGAGTCTATCCATCTATCTACCTACATACTTTGTTACAGAATGTATTTTAACTTGCATATGGATAACAATCCTTTTATCTGTAGGAATTCTATGAGACATGTGAATGTATGTGTATATATACATATAAGCTATGTTTATAAATACATAAGGCATATATATATAAGATACACACACACACACAGACACACACACACACAGACACACACACACATAATGGGTATAATAGACCTGAACAACCTAGAGAAAGGTAAAGAAATCAGAAATATTTTACTTTGAGTTTTAATCTTTGCCTTTATAATAATACTTTCACTTAAGAAAAGCAATTGTATTATCCATCACTCTTTAAATTGGGGTCAATTCTAGAAAACACAGCTGTGATTTACTGTGCAATATTAATACTTTGCAGTGGCTCAGTACCTTATACCCTACAAAGCTCTTTTAAAACTGCTATTTAATTCTCATAACAACCCTCTATAATATGTCTAGCACACAACTAAGTAAACTGAGGCTTGGAGAGGCAAAATCATTTGCTCTTAATTACACAACTCATAGTTTTTAAAATCAGATCAAGAGTATCAGCCAAAATATACCTTTGCCAAGTCTCCATCTCTCTCTTACTCAGAATTGCCCTTCAAATCTACATGTTCAAGGTCTCTCTCTCTCTGGCCCGTGTAATTCCTGGAAGACAGGATTGGATCTATCCACATTCTCTGAGCAGTGACACGAGCGCAGGTCTTCTGGTGTAGAGCATGGGGACACTAGAGCGACATGGCTAGCTGGTACCTAATGGAGGCCATCCCTGTGGGCAGGGTGCTTCTACTACCTTGGTCAGTCATCAGACTAGTTGTACCGGATCGCTGCGTGGGTCAGGGACCCTATTAGGTGCTACAGGGGATCCCGTGGGGTGTAAGAGAGGTGGCCCTTTCCTTCAAGGGGCTTAAAGTTAGCCCCTAAGCTTTTCAGCGAAGGGAAAGGGCAACATTGAACATTCATTCGGGACGCCTCACACTTGTCTTGGTACTTTCACCCTCAAGAGGGCTTTCTGATGGTTTCACCTTATGTAATTTTGCTCATACCCTCTGCACTACCTGGGATACCCAGGGCAGGCTACAACCACCCCTTTATTCTAAGTGCAATGATCAACCATCATCCTCATTCCAATCTTCACTTCTCACCACTTCTTCTCTAGTCTAAAAATGCCTTTCAGCACAGGCAGGAAATATGACAGAACTTTCCAGACAAGCAAACAATAATGGAAAATGCTCTTTGTTGCTGGCCCTTGGCGATCAAAGCCCTGCACGTGTTTGCCAGCTGTAGTTCAGATGGTTTCTATTTCACTCAGCATTAATTTTTTATGGAATCTCTCTAGGGCCCAGGGGATCCGTAATTGGCTTTTAGTTCTTTATTCTGCATGGTTGTGTCTAATTGCTGAGATGGTTGCATGATAAGAGTCACATTTTAAGGTGGCATTATTGTATTTACTAGCCTTCCCGTCTGCAGGTGGGCTCACAAATTTGTGCGGGATTTTAATTATGTTTTGTCTATGGAGGTATTCTTGGACTGAATATACATGCTTTTCTTTGGGTTTTATTTTCGTATTTCACATCAGTGAAGCAGCACACACAGCACTGCTAAGGACAAGCTTCAGACTCTATTTTCTAATGTGAGTTTGATTCTTGAGACCTTATGGAGTCTGTGCAGCGGAGGAAAGCCATGTTTAAAACGAAGCCAGCTGTTTGTGTGAAACGTACTTGTTTGGTTATGTATACTATGGGCCTGTTGGACTAAGGGGTGTCTTTCTGATCACTTAGCAGCAGCAGCCTGGATTTTGCTTCAGATTGTCTCTGGATGCCTTAGAGAAGCCAGCGAAAGGCTTTCACTGTCTGTCCCAGAACCCCCTTTGCAGCCTCTATTACTGGAAGAGCCCTGTGGACTATTTAGAAAACATCCTGTTGTAAAATTGACAGGGCTTGCAGAGCTGTTATTTGCCAAGGATCTACATGCAGGCTGGTGCTGTGATCGCTTTCACTAATTCCAGGCACCTTTTTTTTTTCTTGTCAACTTCATGTATTTTCTGACAAATAAGAAGGAGACAAAAAGTCTGGTCATCTGGCCCTACATCCTTAAAGTGAAGCTGCTAGAAAGTATCAGGGATCTGCAAGCCGAGGGCAGCTGATTTTATCTCGTAGTGACTGTAGCTACACACCCTGCACAAATCACATGCAAGAACTCCCCTACCCCAACATAATTTTACATCCTCAACTTCTCTGGGTGGTTTCAACTGTTAACCAGGTCCAGGTTTTGCATCCATAGCTACACCTGGGAAGAAAGAGAAAGACCCTGTTTTAGGCTGTTTTGCCTTGACAGCACTATTCCGGGTTTCCTGACTGAATCACGTGGAGAGTGTACCTTGGATTCATGTTGGCAATATTCCCTTTGCTCAAAGGTACCCGAGATTTCTTGTCTCACTCAGGTGCCTAGTTTTTGATACAGCCCCTGGTTAGGAAGCAGCCCTCTCCACGATCATTAGATTCCTTTCTTCTGCAAGGCTCCCACCCAGTAGGCGGCTCTAGCACTATTGTTAGTCTGTGAATTTGCTAGTATTTAACTCACTCTTCACAGACCATAAAAATCTCTGCTCCTTGAAGTGTCTAAGTGTATGAAGGCTGAATGTGTTGGGTGGAGCTGCTTTTCAATGTATTTTTTACCGTGCTCTCAGGCCAAAGAAATTGTGTTCAGTTGCAAGTGTTCAGTCCATGAAGACAAAAGACAGTGCTATTTGAAGATTTGGTTCATTCAAAAGGAAGCAATCAATTCTGTTCAGTTTGTATTCGTTGAACACTTCCCAGGACCTACAGACTGTGCCAGAGGCCACAGGGCAGTGCTTCTCAAGTGGGCACCACATCCCCTGGAGGCTTTCTGATTAGATAGGCTTGGGGGAGGGCTCAACTTACAAGCATTTCTAAGCTTGCTGGTGCTGCATCAGTGGTCCCCTTTGAGTAGCACCGCTGTAAGACATCCTTTAATACATTCTCAGGGTTTGTAGGAAGACATCAAAAACATATTTGAATTAGAAAATAAGACAAATAGTAATACAGGATCAAATCATTCAAGCCTCAAAATGTACTCTAGAGATCTGGAACACCAGTGACCTTCAGGATGTGATGGGCACCACCCGACCATTGTGGATTTGGAGGCAGTGGGGTTTGCAAGAAAGGGCATGATATGAATGGGTGAAGAGAGAGGAAGGCTTTCTGGGACAGGAGAATAAGGTGACAAATAAGAAGAAGTTTTCTCTGAGAGTTAATGGGATTTGTTTTGCAGGGTACATAATTTCTGCAGAAATAAATGAACACCAACCAAATGGGAACAAGTAAAGTCTATTTATTCAGCAAGTTTAAGAGAGGCACCATCACTTGCGCTTTGGCAGAGATTCAAAGGCGGGCAGAGGAATGGGAAAGCTTTGCAGTGGAGAAAGGGAGGGCTCCAGGTGTGCCCAATTGGAGGCTGTGGGCATGGGGAAGATGGAGGAGGCTTGCTAGAAGTGGGCATCCGATGAGATTGGGCAGGGGCACATCTGCCTTTCTCTAATTGGTCCTAAGTTGGAAGCAGGAACAAAAATTAAGGAAGCTGTTAGTTATTGATCAAATCCTGGCAGTCTGGGGCATTGTTACAGAAGTTATAGCTTAGCTTTCTGAATTGTTACTAGAGATAGCAACCTTTTTCCTACAAGTCTGACTTACAAGTAGCAGGCTGGCTTCCTAGCTGGCTACAGAGAGAGTGGGGTAGTTTCCAGGGCCAGTTGCTGCGGACTGTGGGTCATAGTTCTGTTTATATATGTGGTCTGACCATTGCTCTTGGCATATTCACTCTTTCATTTCCAGGTTTTGTGGATTTGCTCTGATATCATCCATTCTTACATATTTTTTTCCTTTATTTTCTGGGAAAAATGGGCTTGCAGCCACAGTTCACTTAACTGATGATTTGGGGGCATTTCTTTCTTTTTATCTGAATACTCAAGAGTCTCTCTATGTTCTGTTTATTCTCTCATCCTCCAGACTGATGATGAGGAAACTTCTCCTGGAGGAGAAGACATTGGTCCAGTTGCCCCTGAGTGAAGCCTGATACTCAGGCTCCATGGCTGCTCATAGGGTGAAAGCCCTGGCTTTTATTAAGATGCCAGGACTGCATACTGCAGGGAGTGGGGCGGGGGGAGGAGGTACCAAGGACTAGGGGGTCACGGTTCTCCCTTTGGCCTCATGTGAAAGGACAGATGAGTGCTCCCTGAAGAAGTCTCCAAGTCTCTGGGTAAAGGGAACCCTGCAGATTCCCATTGGATGGATGCAGTCCCTTTGCTGGTGCATGGAAACTAAAACTCTGCAGGTGGGGTCCTTTGCTGCCAGAGCCGACATCCTGCAGGCCCACGGACCCCAAACAACTGAGCAGGGTCGCCTCTTTTCCTGACAAATGCTAAAAAAGGCTCCACATCCGTGCTTTGCAGGACAACTCTGTTCTCACCATCTGTTGGCAACTGCTTTGGCCATGGCGCTCAGCTGCCAACTTACATCTTCCATCGGAGGCATCCTTCATTCAGGCCTCTTGACCAGCTCTTTGATGGTGCATAACTTTCTAGACACCTCCCTAATTCTGCAGGTGACTCAACACTGTTTATTTGGCGCATTTTTCTTGGTCTCTGAAACTCCCCTTGGTGCAGCTCCCAGGAGCTCTAGTGAGTCTTGAGCACCTCATTAATTCTCTCAGTGAAGCTCACGTGTGAGGCCATCCTCTCTCATCTTTTCTCAATTGCTTATTCGTTGTACTTATACTCATTTCTCATGGAAAAATTCAACGTGTAAATCCATCATATATTAGATTAATACAGTAAACAAAAATAGCCACAGGCACTCAATGTAAAATATTTTGGCATTAAAAAGAATCCATAGCAAAGATTTATCATTTACAACAAGCATAGATATTATTAAAGTAAATAATACATCTTGGAACTAGGACTTTTTCACCTTTGACTTTAGACTTGTTGGGTGTGCTTGGCATTTTGGGGGCGGGGTCAGAAAACAAATATCTTTGTGTTTGGTGCACACAAGATACAAAATTAAGTTAATGAACTAATGATTTTGTTATATATATTGAAATTAGAGATTGTTAGCTGCTCCTTAATATCTGATCTTGCTTTCTTCTACAGTGACTTAACCTTCAATTTTTAGCTGTGTGCTTGTTTGCAAGAAGAATCCTATTTTTCAACTTTTTTTACAGCTGGTTGTGGCCAGATGACTAAACTGTGGACGAAAGGATATAAATGAAGATGTATATGTGAAATTTCTGGCATGAGTGCTTAGTAGGTGGGGATATACCCCTTCTTTCTTGCCCTAGTTTCCTGGCTGGAATGTGATCTTGATGGCTGGAGCTAAGCAGCCATGTGGATCACAAGGGAATAAGCTTTAAGGATGGTTGTCATGCAACGAATTAGAACAAGACTGAGCTTGTTCCAGCCCTGGTCTATCCCCTCAGCCTCATCAGTGAGAGTGAAATAAACATGCGTCCTGATTTTAAAAAGCAACATTATTTGTGTTTTTTAACCACTTGCAACCAAACCTAATCCTAACTAATAGGACACCAAAATAATCAAGAATACATTCTGCCTTGTCATCTAAAATGGTGGGAAAAGCATTCATGTCCATGTAGGACTGCCTAAATCTACCCAGAAGCATATTCACTGGAATCTCAAAGAGTACCTCATCTCACAGTCTTCAGCGAGTAGAAGCTGCTCATACACACAGAATAATGCAGAGATCTAATATCCAGCCATTCATGTTTGCCTTTGTGACGTCACCAAGAATAAAACAATGTCACATATGTTAAGCAGAGATGATGTTATAGCACCAAAAAAACCCCAAAGTTTAGAAATGATGGAAAGATGCATTTTCTTAAAAAAATACAATCAAAGCAAGGTTAACCTAAAATAATTGAATGGTAAAAGCCAGTCTTCATGATATCAATGTCAAGCAGTTTTAGGGACTGTTAATGCAACAGGTAATATTGATGCAGTGTGATTTAAGACTACCTGAGTGGCAGGAACCCACACTCAAAGTGTGAGAGTCCTTGTTTTGCATGAACACACTCAAATTTTTCTGAAACACACCTGTAGCCAAATAAAATTAATCTATAAACTGGTCCTATGGCTGGATCACTAGTTCATGCTCCTGGTAAATTTTTATAAACATTTGCATTGGATTATAGTAGTCTTCATTCTTGGGGCAAGACATGATCTCAGGCTTCCAGTTTATAATTAAGGGAAGGCAAAATGGGTCACTATACTGTGACTTTTAGAGCCTGAAATGCCTCACTAGGATTGGGAGTTATAATATGGGATGGTCATCTTTGAGCTTGACATGAGATGAAGACCAAGGGAATGATGCAGGTCAGAAACCCAACTGCTAGACAGATAAAGGAAAGAAATGTACAACCAGAGCTGTGACCAAGATAACCAGAGTTTCAAACCCAAACAATAAGCCATCAGTCTTAAGAAGTAACCTGAACAAGAAGCAGAATATGAACCATTTTTAAAGAAAATAAAATGAAATGGATGTTTTATATGCTATATATCAAATTGGGGTTATGTTACAGAAGGACAATATGCAGATAATATGACTGTATATAGATATGCTGATAGTCATTCTTCTCATTTATCTGCTCATAATCAAAAGGCTCAAAAATAATTATGCAAAATTAGGATTTATGACAATGCCTTGAATCAATGACCTACTTGATTAAAATTTGCTTTAATTTTAACAGGTGACATGATTCTGAAAATTGTCAGGACTACATCTGTTCCCTTCCATATTGAATTTGATCATTGACAGTTATAAAGGATAATTTCATAAATTGTTTTAAAAACAGGCTACACTGCTCTAACTCCCCATATGATAAAACTAACAAAAATTCAGAAAATGAAAACACTTTTCTGTAACATTATTCTTTTCCCAGTATGTAGCATTGTGCCTAAATTAACATTGCTCAGTGAGAAAAAAAAGAGACAATTTCATTTGGGATAGCAAAAGGACTAGAATATTATGAGATTCTATGAGAAATCATGTGCTAAAAAAAGGAGCAGAAAATGAACCGCAAATCTTAGGCTTTATCATTACACCCTTCACTTGTGAGCTATCTTCACTCTAGCAAAAAGAGATAGCATATATGAAAAACTGCCAAAGAAACTCAGTATATAGGAATCAACATATTGACACCTAAAAGGAGGCAAAGCATAGCTCGATAGCACCAGCCCAATTTCTCACATCTACACTGTGGGACAGATGGAGAGACAAATTGACATCCAAAAGGTCACTGATTTTGATATTCCTAGGACAGAAATTCTTCCAGCTGGGAGTAAATCCACAAGTCGCTGAAGTGTGGAGGGATAATCTACTTTATTGCCTTCATCAAATATTTAGAAATGGTGTAATACTCATTGGAAAAGAAACTAAGGGGATAGGAAAGGAAAGTTTAGGTTCTGTGTTTTAAATATGTGCAACATTGTATACTTTATTAAAACATTGGAATTATTTTCCTGTGAATTTGAGAAACAGAGTTGATAGGAGTGGTTCTCCAAAAGATATCAGAAACTTTACTTGGGTCTTCATATGGTAACACTAAAATCTCACTTATCAGAATGGAAGAGACCTTGTGGTCACAG
Organism: Tarsius wallacei; assembly: GCA_963574415.1. Classification (NCBI taxonomy): domain Eukaryota; kingdom Metazoa; phylum Chordata; class Mammalia; order Primates; family Tarsiidae; genus Tarsius; species Tarsius wallacei. The sequence continues at coordinate 18,385 of CAUYQG010022870.1, forward strand.
GACAGATGAAAATGCTTGGTCTGACGGCCCAGTGACTGATTTGTTACATTAAGGACTGGACATTAAAGATTTACATTAAAGATTAAGTTGCTGGTCTGAAACAGAATACCAGTGAGGCTTCTCACAGGATCATTTCATCCCAGAAAATTGTTTCAGGGCCATAGAACAAAAAACAGTCCAATAAACCATATGTGGCTATTTTTAGAATACTTAAATATAAGGCCTTCAATATGTGCAGTTGATCACTAGAATTAGAGTTATCCTGGGATTCACTCCAAATGCAGTACAATGAAATAGCACATTAAGAAAAAGCTTCAAAACAGAAACTTCCTTCCAACAATTGCAAAATGCTGCACAACTAAACAACGAAAGTCAAAGAATCCACCTCCGATAAAACCTGGTTCAATAAGATATAGAAGGTTAATGCACAAACCAATCACCATCACAAATTAATATAGTTTTGCTCCCCAAGCACTAGAGTTCTTTTTCAGAACATTGGATGCCCTTTAAAAATTTTATTGATAAGGGACAAAACACAAGACCAGAATGTGGAAAGGTAATCTATATTCTCAAAATAAACTAAAGGGTATTACAAACAAGTTATGTCACATAAACGGCGCTTACCTTTCTCCTCTGCAAGTTATGGTACCCATCAGCTGCTGGTATCCCAAAGCAATGGAAAAAAAATCAGAACTCTATGCTTTGTTTTTATTAGGATGAAAAAATAGGCTGGTATTGAAAGCACAATATATTTTAAATAATAATACCTAAGTCAGAGTCACAGCTGTGCTACCTTCGTCTGTGCAACTTGAGAAACTCTGTTGTCTTGAATTCCTTTACTATAAACTAAGGAATTGGGATAGATTATTTTTAAAAGATTTTCAAGATCCAACATTTAGTACAGTGATAAGCAGCTATTCTTTCCTTTAGGAGTTCCTGGAGAGTATTGCTGTCATTTCCTCATAACATCTACTGGGAACACTATTGCTTTGTTCCTAGCATTCATCTTATGACAACCACAGGCCTGGGGGTAATCAATTTCCTTTGCTAATGATTGGTTCGGAAATGGACACGTGACTCCAGTTAGGGACACTAAAAGTCGGAAGTTTAGGGAAAGTTCATTTTTGTTTTTCTGTGAAGACTTCTGAAAGTAACTACGCTTTCTTTCTCTGGACCTGGCTGGGTGCAAAATGTGAAATCTCTCTACCATTCTAGAGGTGAAGCCAATGTTTTGAGAAAGACTGAATCAAAGGACTGTCAGGAAAAAATGGATCCAGAACCACAGGATTAAATCAGTACTGAAGCCGACTCTACTCTGTACTTTCGGTTATGTGAGCCAAGGCATCTCCTATGGTTCCAGACAGATGGGGTTGATGTTTTCTGTTACATCCAGACAAAGACATTTGAAATTTCTATTTCATTGAGCTTGAAGTATTCATTCATGCTAATCTTTCCTCTGCACCCACTCTGCATACTGTAGAGGAATTCACAAGAATGATTCACCCACGATATATTCACTTGATCTAGAATTTCAGAAATGAAAAGAACTTAAGCTATGAGATCTGTATGTACAGAAACTACATTTCATTCATCTTTGTATCTCTAACCCTTAGCACAGTACTTGGTAAAGAATAGTCATCCAATAATGTGCAATTAATAAACAAGAAAAGTAATACTAACATTTATCAGGTGCTTACTACTTGCTAAAACACACTGTAGAAACGAATCCTTTTAAATCTTCCCAATCCAATGAGATATCATCGTGATTATCTCTATGGATCAGATAAAGCAAAATAATTAAGCAATTTTCCCAGGAGCACTCACCTAGTAAGTGGCAGATCCAGAATTTCAACCTAGATTTGCCTGATTTTAGAACCCAAATTCTCAATGTTTAATTTCAATTACTTTAAATATTTTCTTGTCCAGTATTATTCAAAAATACAGAGACCAGCTGCAAGTTTGAAAACCATTTGCACCATGGTTAGTTGAGATGGCATTTTTTTATGGCTAGACTTTCCCAATGAAGGAAGAATACATTCTATGAGAATAAGTGCCAGTCTTCCTCAAGAATAAGAATTGCCAATCTTTCCCCAAAAAGGCAGTGTTTGGAATGATGTGTTTGTTCAGTTAACTATCTGAAAAAAAACCTCTCTTACTAAAATGGTAATCACCACACACACACACACATACACACACACACACACACACACATATATATGGAGTTTATATAATGGTACAAAACTTATTTTTCTTGCTAATACTTTTAAGTTACTATTCAGCCCACAAAGAACCTTCTTTGGGTTTCCTCCTCTCTTGGATATCTTTGTCTCTTCATTTCTCTCCTCCATTTCCCCACATACCCTGCAGTCTTTTCTGTCCTCTATCCCAGTACCATATCAGATGAGCCTCAACAGGCCTGTGTGGCTCTGAGTGTTGCTTCTGGCTCTGGCCAGGACATATGAGTGCAGGTCCTCACGGTGTTTTGGAGGAAGAGACTTTAGATCTTTCAGAGTCCTCAGAGTGGATAGATAAATCCTTAGACTGCAAGACAAACAAATCACAAACAAAAAGCCCTAAACAAACAAAATCATCCCCTCTGCTAATATTGATGATTTATTAATGAAATAACCTTAGGAATTATTTTGTTAATAAAGCACTGTTCTTCTCAAAGGTAAAAGATGGAATGGAAGGGATTAGAGGGAATACAAATCCTACCTTACTACACATGCAGCCTCTGGTTGTGCTTGTTTTTACTCAACATACTATAGAATAAGGAAAAATGATGTTTTTCTAGAATGTCATTTGGGACACAGTGGCCTTGGACAAGCACTTATCTGTCAGGCAAAACCCCTCTTTCACATACTGCATGTGTGGGGGAAAAGGATAACAGAAAGCGTTTTTCAAAAAAAGTTAAGATATTGCCTTTACTACTCTTTAAGATTTCTTCCTCTGAGGCCAATTGCTATCTGGATCCATGAATGGAGTGAATAACTTTGTATTTTGTATATTTTTCTGGGGAGAGAATCTATAACTACAAACAGGTCAGTAAACACATGCCTGATGTGTTTGCCCAATGCAGGAAAACAGTCAACCAAGTTGTTAGCATATTGTTCTCCTTCCATGTATTGACCTATGAAAGCATATTTTATTTAATCACACTTTTGTAAAAATGAAAAAAATTAATAAGCAAACTAGTATATTATTATATAACCATAAATTCTATTTCATGGTTACAGACAGTGCCCATGTCTCTTCTAGTCTTCTCATAAATACAGGGCCTGCTGAGCACAAGACATGGGAAAGTATAGCCAGCCTTTCACCCCTAATAGGGGGAGAAAATAAATATATGTCTTATTTTATGTGGATCGGTAAAGGAAGGTGGCAGATTTGAAATTCATTTGGAAATAGCTAAATAAAAGAAGAAGACGTATAAATTAAAACAAAATAAAACTTGGGAGATAAACGTCAATTTGAAATTTAGCTCTTTCTGTCATGGTGCAATTTGGAGTTCTACAGATGATGAGTTTTCTCATGAACTGAAAGAAATCTCTTTTAATTTCTCAGTAATGGTGGGCATAATGTCACACATCTATTCTTAGGCTTCAACCTTTATTTTGCTTCTCTCTTGGAAATTGGATCACTTATGAAAACATAGTAAGACATAGCCTTATCTGTACTTTGCAAACAAATAAGAAAATTAGCTTGTCCTCCATTCAACTAGACTTTTCAAGATGGAAGGCAGTATAGATAGAACAAATCTTCATTGAACTGAAAACTACATGTTATGTTTGTAGATGTAGGTTTAGATACTTATTATTTAATAATTTTTAAAATATTCATTTGGAAAGTCTTGTATCTTAAAATAGACTTTTGCAAGTAAGCACATTGGTTTAAACATCAATTGACTCCTAACTTTTAGGCAGCAAGTTGTTAAAATCGTTTGCTTTCTTTGCTGGTCTTAGACACCAACAACTTCACCGGGTGGCCCTGAATGCCTTCCAACAGTCACCTCTGACATTCTCTGACACGTTTGCCAGAACTCGGGGACAAAGCAACATCTGGCACCACATATATGATTTATCATTACATAAACCAAAGATGCTGGCAGTGCTCACACAAAAAAAGTACACTATGAACAAATTTAGTTTCAACAATTATCACAATTCCAAGAATTGCCATAAACGAATAAGACGAAATCACATTTCATAACATTTTCTCATCTACAGAGCCCTTTTTTACATGCATCGTTTCATCTGTCTTTCCTAAGAATTCTGTGAGAGAGATAGCCACATGCCACACACACACACACACACACACACATACACACACACACCACAAACATACACACACACACACACACACGTATAATATTTAGATAGCATAAGTTAGACTCAGAAAGGTGAATGGCTCTGGCCAGGTCACACAGCTATGATAGTAAGGGTAACCCTAGAAGTTCCTGGTGCTCTTTTCACTGTACCTTGCTGTAACTCCTCCTGTTAAGTTCACAACCTACATTTCAGATTAGGAGATACACTGAGTATAATAATTAGATCAATATTACATTTAGAATGTGCCTCAGTTTAAATTCAGTGGTTTCTTTGGGGATCCACTTCTGGGTTCCAAAGAAAAAGCAGTAGTGCCTGATTTGAGTTATCTGGGAATAGAATATTCCCAGACCCCAGGAGCAAAGAAACGAAGGAGGCTTCTAGGGCTGGGGAATACAGAAAGAAAGAGTGCTGAATGGCAGAGTCCAAGACCAGATGGGAGCGAGTAGACCCACACCTAAAGAGTCAAATTTTGCATACAGTTTTATTAAAAACCTATTTCCCAAATGAGGAAAGATTACTTTTCACAAGTCTACAAGTTTGGAAAGTAGAATTGGGATATTTGTCTCCCAAGCCGTCCCTGGCATCAGTATCCTCACTGGCTTTGTTGACTTCTGAAAATCCCTTCTATCCCTCAAATTCTGTCTATTCTAGATACTACAGAAGTTCACTTACAATCCATCTCTCCCAGTTGACTCTCCCCTGTAATGTGGTTCTTTGATAATTTGAAATTTAAGCTAGTAAACTGCAATACAGCCTACAGACCATTATAGTTCAATAGTAGTAACTTGTTGTTGCCATTGTTGTTATTTTCTTTTTTTTTTTTGTATGTGTGTTTTCTTTTTCACATTGGATTTTTCTGGTTGTTTACTAACATTTAATTTAGATATTTTTTATTGCATCAAATCATGCATTTTGAAAGACTATTCATATTTTGCCTGTTCTGCTATTCAAGTAAAATATCATCAGGCAATTAGAATAACATCTTTTTAAAAAAGAAGTTTGGCCTGACAAGGTGGAGTGTCAATTCAAGAGAACTTTTTAGTTCTCTTAGGAAACCACTAAATATGATCTCCAGTATGACATATAGTTTATGCAAAATTTGGAACATTTGCAGCCTGTAGTTTTTCAAATAATTTTTCATCCCCATTCTCTCTTTACTTTAATCTTGGAATTTCAATTATATACATGCTACAACTATGGATATTGTTCCACTAAAGCATTGCCTTTTTCTCCTCCAATTTGCCCCCTCTGATCTTCAAATTGAATAATTTCTATTAATCTACTTCTGTTTATTTTTTTTCTTATGGCACCCCCATTCTGCTGTTAAACACATCAGTTAATTTATTTCAGAGATTTTATTATTTATGTCCTAAAATTTTTATGTTTCTTTTTCATATTTCCTTTTTTCAATTGAGATTCTCTACATGTTTTTATGTGAGATTTTCTATATATTCATTCATTGCAACTGTTTCATTTTTTACATTATCAACCATGGTTATAATAACTGATTTATAATACTTGTCTGGTAATTTCAATATCTGAGTAATCTTAAAATTGGTTTCCACTAGTTTCTTTTCTCTTGAATATGAGTCACTTTTACCTGTTTCTTTATATGTGTCATAATCCTGCATTGCATTCTGGACATTATGAGTGATATTTTGTAGACACCATGGATTTTGTTATGTTCCTCCAAATAGTGTTGATTTGTTTCTTGGTTTATTTTAGCAGTTAGTTCACTAAGTTTATGCCTCGGTTACAAGAAGTGAAATTTCTAAATGTTCTATTTTAAATGACTTCTTTGAAGCACATAAAAACCTGATATTAATAAATCATATCTTTGAATTCATAAGCTGAAAAAATATTATTCCATTTTAAAGCAAATGAAGTAGAAGGTCCTGAGTAGAAGTTTTAGGGATCTTCAGTTTGTAGAGAATTTTCTCACTAATAATAATAGTAATAATAAAATGTTCTCATAGTTATTCTGCTTTCCAAAACTAAGGGAGTTGATGAATTTGTAAGATCATGAAAGCATATGTGTCTACAATTTTATCAGTCATTGGGTAGATATTTAAATTCTATAAACCAGACCATCATTTGGGGGAATTTAAAATTACATTGTGCTTAGATGACGTACTTCTCTGCTAAACCAAATTTAACCTCCAAGAAAAGTCTCTATTTAATAAAACCACATTATTTATTATTACACAAATCACAAAAAAACAAAAAGAGCAGCTTTTAATAAAATTAATCTTTATGACATGGAAGACTATAGGGAGTAGATTCAGCAGGAAAAAAGAAATCTATGTTCTAGGTTGACTGCAGAACAACTCAGACCAAACTAACTCTTGCTTGAGATCCCGACAGTTCTGCAAGTATGCTGCAGAGAGATTTCAAGGTAAAGTAATTTTGTAAAGGAAGGACCATCTTGAGATAGGATTCTGAAGTTTTTATTATTCATAGTACTTAAAAACCTGGGATAAAATATTTTAAGGGCCCAGAGGAAGGTGTTCAAGACAGATTAATACTTACAGCAGTTCTCAAAAGTAGATGACCATTACTAGAAGTAATGACCAGGTTGCCCCTAGTTGCTGGGTTTCAATAAGCAATAAAGTTACATTGGGCAATGTCTGATAACAAGTCACTTTATAAAGGCATGTTTGGCTGGAAAATAGCCTTCAAGAATTGTAATTAATTCTTAATTTTGCTGGAAATCAAATAGTTTTGTTTTTCCTAGAGAAATTTCTATTATTCAATGTAAGGAAGGATGCAGAATCTCCATGGAAAGGAATTTACTCCTCTAGCAATCACTACTCTAGAAAATGACAAAAATAAAGCCATTGAACTTGCCACTTATAAAAGATTACTTACAGTGTTTTCATCTAGTCACAACTCTGTTTCATGTAAAAGTCAGATATGCAATATTTCGAATGAAAGAAAAGTTTACAGGTCACGTAATCAAACCCCCATTATTTCTGGACCTGAAAACTAAGGTCCAGAGCAAAGATTTGTTTCAGCATCTAACTATGTGCTGGGTGCTTCACTATGTGTTTGGATTATCTCAGAATTCATTTTTTCCTCTGTGGTAGATACTGAAAAGAGAATATTTCTCTTATTTCTCATTTGAATAGATAAAGCCAAAATGCCCATGAAGACAGTTATGATGACTTATATGCCAGCTAGCATTATATGAGAATACGGGTTTCCCCACATGTTATTAGACATACTATCAAACTAAAATTGATTTTTAATCATATCCATTTTTGTAAAAATAAAATCTCATTGCTTTAATTCTTCTCAACACTAATGAAGTCGCACACATTTGAATGTGTTTAATTAGAGAATTGTATTTCTTCTGTGATTTTCTTATTCTTTGTGTAGATATTATTGGTTATTTGTGTTTTACTTATTAATTAGTGTTATTAATTTCTTAACTGTTACATATGTTGCAAATATTTTTATCTAATTATAATTTGCCTTTTAACTTCTTTGTCTTTTTCAACAGACAAAATAATAAATTTGTGAGTTCAGATCTGTAAATCTTTTTTGTTTTGTTTTAAAAACCTTCACCTCAATTGCACAAAAATACTTGTTACATTTACTCTAATATGCTATGATTTTTATTTAGCCTGTAAAACTTTGCATCTGAAATTTACATTATAGTATAAAATAAAGAGAAAATATACTGTTTTTCCTCTAAATGTATTGCCATCTCTCCCAATGTAGTTGCATTGAATATTTCTTCTTTCTCTGCTAATTTGAAGTGTCACAGTTCTCATACACCAAATTTCCATACAGACATGTGTCTGTGGCTCCGCCAGATGTTCTTTTTTATTGATTTGTTGGCATATTCCCATGCCACCATCTACTTTCTATTAGTATAGAATGTATATGTACATATATATTTCTTCATCACTGTTCTTCTCTTTTAAAACTACCATAGTTATCCTTGCCTGCTTAATCTTCAGCACATCTAGTAATTGATTGCAAGAAATGAATTTGATAATTTTTTAAATGGTCCTGATGTTGAAAAGACTATAAGTAAATGAAGTACACATTGGATAACTTAGTATATTATTTGAAAGATGCTAATCAAGATTTTATATTGATTTTGCAAGATCATTCCAGGGAAATAAGTGAGTGATTGTGGTGGATAAAAGCATTCTCAAAATGACGCCAAACTCTCCTCATTCTAACACAAAGTGTACTTTAACAATCACTGTTTATGTCCACTTATTGCAACATATGGATTACACTACCCTATTGTTTCTGACCACACATTCTTTGCTTTTGTTCCCATTAGGTTTATGAAATCTGTGAATTGAATGTTTACTGAACTTTTAACCTCTTATCATCTTCACACAATTGGACAGGCTAAAAATGCTGCAGATTGCAAAAGCTCTGTGTAGCGCAATACTGGAGGAAGTCTGTTAAACAGATTCACTGGATGGATTTCATCATTTCATCTCAACTTTACCACAAGAATCAGACTTACTGGATTAGAAATGGAGTGATAATTTGTATTTGCTTCTATTTCAATCCTGACTTAGATAAAAACTTTAGAAACAAAAAATACCTTCTGGGCATTTCTTTCTGCACGGGCTCTGCCTATTTTAATCACAGTGCTACCCGTTTTTAGGAGTCAAGAGCTGGATTAAAATGAGTTCTTTCACCCGCACAAAGTTAATTAAGTCTTAAATGGTTCAGATCCAAAAGAGCAAATTTAAAAAAGAAACAAGAATTCATTAGTGGGCATAGTATCAGTCCTTAAGCATTTCTATGCCCCCATGTACTCCAGGCAAACTACTATCAAGAATCTTCCTCATGATTTAAAGATATCATAAGGGAAAGAAGTAGGTACAGTTCAGATTAGTAATTTGGATCATTTGGATTACTGGAGCATCCTCTCATAATTGCTTCTCTTCTGTTTCTATTCATCTATGTTACAGTTCCTTAATATATGGTTAGCTCAGAGTTGATTTTGTAAAAATAAAGAGCTATTTAGAGAGAATTTGTTGCCTTCTCGCTTATTTTGTTATTGCCAACACAGCATTAAAAAGGACTATTTAATGACGTATGCAAGGTCTTTAAATAATTACTCAACCTGTTCTTCACAGTGACCTAAAAAGAATAAACTATCTTTGCATGATCCTTTCTTTATTATCTGTTGGATATCAAATAAGGAATAGTTGCACAGACAAACCCCTAACAACAGTGACTTTAAAACAATAAAAGTGGAAAAATAGTAACTGTATAGAGGAGGGAGACCCCTCCTTCACCAAGTGATCAGAGTAAGTATGGTAATGGGATAAATCAACATCTTATGCCTCCTTGTACAATGTGCTGAGGAGAATACAACATCACTTTTACACTATTGCTGCCCAAAATATACAACATGATTCCCATTTTGAGAAAACATCAAACAAAGCCAAATGGAAGAACATTCTACAAAATAACGAGCCAATCCTTCAAAATGTCAAAGTCATAAAAATCATGGAAACACTGAGGAACAACTCTCCCACACTTAAAGAGAGTAAAAAGACAGATAACTGAATACAATACATCATTTGGGATTTTCTTTTGCCACAAAGCACATTACTAGGACAACTGGCAAAAGCAGAATAAGGTCTGTCGATTAGATACTAGAACTGGGGCAATATTATTTTCCTAATTTTAATGCTTGCACTGCGTTTATATAAAAAAACTTTTTTGTTTTAACAATATAGAGTCATCTGATCACTTTTAGCTACAAGGAAAAAAATGAGAAATTCAGCCTATAAACCAAGTATAGTGAACGAGCTAAGAATCAGAGTTCTACTACCCAAGATGAGGGAGAGAATAGATTCCCAGAATAAAATTGGTCTTAGTCATGAATGAAGTACATGTTCTTGCAAAATTTGGTTATAAAAGACAAAGTCACATAACTGGAAGACCTATTTTGAAGCTATAATGAACAATCCTATAAGTAAGAATGAAACTACACCCAGCCTCATTTGGACTAGAATGGAAATATCAGGGACTGAGCCTCTCACTCTTCTGTTCTCTCAGGTGCCACACCATTTCCTTCACCTCTACTTCCCTTTATCGCCCTCTCACCAGTTTCTTCTTCCTACCTGCCTCACTCACATGTGCTTCCAAATGGTGTTATCAGTTCCCAAGTCTATGTGTCACGGCAGGTCCAGAGTTTACTAGCAACTATCAGCGTTTGTTATATCTCAGCTCCCATGGAATTGGTCCCACTCACACTTTTGTGAAAGGACTTCAATTGACTAGGACATGCCTGAAGTGTTTCAGAACAATTGTCTACACCTGGGCTAATGCTATGGCTTAAAGAAGCAAATGTCACATAGTCTCCCAAACTCTCAGAGGAGGCTATGGTTGGAGAGTCTCCCAGAAGAATAAATGCTCAAGGTGAGAAATGATTGTGATCTTTAATATAGTATGTTAGATAGGATGTTAACTGGAGTATACTTTAGAATACTTTTCATTTTTAAAAAATATAAAGAGATCCATTCATTTCCAGAAGTAAAAAACTGCTGGGATTGATCTCAAGAACAGCAAATCAAGTAGCTAAAGTGAAATGTACAGCAAACATGATGAAGAAAATTACCCCCAGTAAAAAAGCATTAGTGAATTTTTTCAAAGACCTTTCCCCAAGGGCATATGTGTAGAAATAGATGGGGTACAGGAGAGGCAAATAGGCAATAAATCAAACGCGATCTGCCACTAAATTAAAAGAGAACTGAAACCTGATGACATTATCCCTTTCCCTAGTAAGCATTCTGCCTTTACTTGAATCTTTTCCTAGACTTAGGTCTTGGTAAATCTGGCAGCTGTCATAAAACACCATCTGTCCTAAGAAAATGGGTGCAGAGGTGGTTGTGACCCAGGGGATTTTCCCAAATGCTGTCAGTATGTATTTTCGGCCTGATCAAGTCCCTGACAAGAAAGTGAAAACCCTACAAAGAGAATCTCTGCAGTTGCAATCACAAGAGGAGTAGGTACACGGTCTGGGTGGAGGACAGGGGGCAGTGGCTGCCCACCTGTGAGAGAAGGCAAAAAATGAGGAGTCAATTTAGGACTCTCACACTCAACTCTAGGGAGGCAGGAAGGAGGAAGCGGTAGGGGAATCCTATAAAGGAGGAAGAAGCTTGCTACCTGAGAATCCATCCACATCTGGCTAAATGTACGGATGAGTCAGAATTGCCTGTAACTTTAGTCTACCAGCTGAGAGCACACTCTGGACCCAGAATGCTGGCTTAAATGCTGAAAGTGCTCAGTCTTTGTTAACTGGCAGATTCAAAGCTGCCCTCATCAGCTCTCTTCAGGGAAGTTATGCAAGCATTTGAGAGGGAAGTATTTTTAACTTCGGTCTGCCAGCATTGGTAAGAAGAGGTTTTCTCCAAGTTGTAGAGGAAGCCTTTTGCCTGCATTTCGAATAATCTCTGGCTGCTGATTCTTTCAGTGGGTAACCAGATATCTGGTGCCTAGATTTTGCAGGAGAGTCAAAGCATTGCAATTGCTCATACATCTTCCAACAACACTGTGACTGTGGGACCTGTTTACTTTGAGATAATCCTGAACGGTGTTTAAACTAAGTCCTTGGCTATTGTGTGGAGCCAGTGTTAGAATGACGGCAGACTTGCTGATTAATACTCAGGCAGTGGGGGCACCCCAAAACAGAGGAGGACATACAGCAACAACCTCCTAATTCCACTAGATGTTTGAGAAGAATGAGGGAGATGCCTCTGAAAACTAAAACCTCCACTAGGCAAAGGCCAAATGCATACTGATGAGAAAAGCACAGAAATACCTGCAGAGGAAACACACACATGCACACCACACACATACACATGCCATCCCATACACACCACACATGCTGCACACACACATCACATAAACACATACTACATATACATATCACATCATTTATACCACATGTATCTACAACACATTCACATATCATAAACATATAGCATATAGATATATGTACATACCACACTTTCACACTGCATGTACACATCACACAAACACATACCACAAGTACACATCATACCATACATGCCACACACATAGCCACCACACACATACACATCACATATACATACCCACATACCACCCATACACATACCACATGTACATACCACACAGTACATAGCACACACATATCCAACCACCATGCACACAACACAATCACACCCCGCACCATACACAGCACACCCCACCTGCACACACGAACTATACACATATCACACACATACATATGCCATGCACCATAGCTCCAGGCAGCAGCAGCAGTCCATGGATCCTTTTCTCACACATAGCGACTGCGTGAATTCATTTCGGCAAAGGTGTTTGAGGAGTGGATGGAGTCTTTCCCTATCAGTGATGGAAGAACTTGCAGGCCCACGAATGTGGGAGTCATGGGGCTTTTGGTTTCTCAGCGTTGAAAGGATCGCTGCAGTCCTCAGGTGGGAGTAGATCCCTTGGGAAAGTTGTGGAATCTGGTCCTTTACCTGGAAGGGAAGACGAGTGCTGGACACACAGCTTGTGTTCCTGCTGAGACCTACCAGGGTGCACCAGCCTGTGAAAGAGGCAGCCATCCCTGCTGGTATGAATGCATACAGTGTGAGGCATCCAAGTGTGTGTCCAGGCAGGGGTTTGCCCCTTGGGCAATTTTTCCTTATCTCTTGTTATGTCCTCCGTATGCTGAGAAGAGCTTCTTTATAGGCACTCTCTGAGCCAAAACGCCTTAGGAATGCAGGACTCCCTTGCTACCCTGTGTTCTAGGCTTCATTAAAATATATATATATATAGAGTTTAAAATATATGTAATATATAGTATGATGATGTAATATAAGACATAACATAAGATGTAATATATAGTGTGGATAGTGTATTTTACATATATTAAATATATTTATAATGGACTATTAAATAATATTATGTTATATTATCTATAATGTATTTAATGTACAATATGCAATACATATATATTATATATCATTTATTTAATTCACAAAGAGTTGCATTCCAATTCCTATGTATACTGTTCCAAGCCCTTCATAAACGATAACTCATTTAATCTTCAAAACAACACAATGCTGCAGTTGCCTGTTTTGTCCCTACTTTATAGATGAGAACACCAAACCCCAGGCAGGTTAAGGAACATGTTCCAGGGTGTACAACTAGCATGTGATGAAGCCAAAGTTCACATGGTCCCTCTGAGTCTGGAAACTTCGTGGCACTGTTATATTCCACCATCCTGCAGTGGTATCTCTGCTCACTCTCAGCTAAAAGGAGACCTTTGAGAGGAACTGAGTAATGCTTAGTTGAGCAATTGGTAGTACCCAGAATTTTTCTACAAGTATTTTTCCAGGCCACAAACTCTCTAAAATGATGGTAGTGGGGTGTGCATCTCCATTCTCTGACCATTCAGATTCAGCTTTGCAAAGCCTCGGAATCTGTAAAAAGGGAGTTATTGCAAACACATGTTAATTTTGATGTGAATTCACACTAAAGAGTGTGAAAAAATCAGAAATCTGTTTTCACAAGACTTCATTTAAGCTAAACATTTATTTACCAGAGACAAAACTAGAAATTGTCGAAATCCAGTTTTTTTTTAACACATGCTATGATGCAAAGAACAACAACAACAAAAATACATGTACTATAAGGGTCAATGTCTTGTTACTTATTATTCTAAGATTCTAAACCTTCACTTGACAGTCTCATTTATTAAATGGTTATTACTAATTATCACTGATTTTTTGGCCTATTTTTACCTGCTTTGATCTTATTCTTTTTTAGAGAGTTTTACTCTTGTGTTAAGTTCTTACACTGACACTGTCTTAGCATTGTTTGAATGTAGTCATTGTTTGAATATAGAATATAATCAAAGATATTCAAGAGCTAGAATACTTTTTTCACAGCAATGGAGTTGCTTACGGGATCTCTGAAGGACATTTTAAGATAAGTAAGAATAAGATTTTGAAACTGAAGACACGGGTTTAGCGCCAGTGCCTTCATCACCCTTCTTCTCTGAGAAGCCTCATGGAGAAAAATGCCACTGTGGGAATCAGGTGGCCCACACTACTGAGAGGGCTTTATGGTTTGTAAATCCCTTCCTCCATATGGTGTCTGTTAGCCTACCCCTCAAGAGCCATTGTCCTGACTATGCTCACAATTTCCCAAAAAGTTGCAAAGAGAAATTACACTGGTGTTCGAAGTAGCCCAGAGGCAGGCAAACCCCCATAGAGTAGGGTTGCCCAATTTGGCAAATAGAAAGAGAGAAAGAACAGTTACATTCAAAATTCAGAGTCCAGAATCCTCACCATTACCGCCATGGAACACACCATGTCAAATTTCAGATAAACAACACATAATGATCTAGTGTAAGTATGGTCCACATATGGCACTGGATATACTTGTACTAAAAAAATTCATTCAAACTTAATTGGGTGTCTGGTGTTTTATCTGGCAACTCTACCAGGGAGGCAGGGGTGGCACAGGTACAGTGAGGCCACTTTACTTTGCTCACAGATAAGTACAATATTCTTTGCACCTAAGTTGCCCAGAGGAGCATTACAAACTCATGTTTTTGTACAATCAAAGTGTGAGTATATTTTGAGGAGTCTATGCACAGCCATGAGTGAGAAAGTAGTGTTATCAGAAAATGAGAGAGGTTGGAAGTTGGAAGTATTGAATTCAAGTCATACCTTGAACACTGCGCACGGGTCTGTAAACAAGTCAGTTAACTTATAGAGAAGGCAGAAAGGAAGTCAGGCTTTTTCAAGTACTAACTGTGCTTCAGCTTTGTCCATAAATTGTAATAATATCTACCTACTGATTATAGCTTTTGAGAAGCTTATATAATATCACCAACCATAAAGATGCTTTGTGCAGTACAAAATCTTACACAAAGTATCGTGATCACATTCCCCAACTATACCCATTTTAGGCGGAAGAAGGGGAGGGTGGGGAGCAGGAACCTCTCTCTCTGCCCCTTTCTTGGTACCTATCTCCTTGATTATAATCATCTGATATGTCTTTTATGTGTTAATAGTGTCATATCACTGTGACTACCTCAACTATTGCTAATTAATTCAATTCAGGTTATTGCCAAATGAATAACAGCAGAATTTGATATTTTCTTAACTTACTTTTTGGCTTAGAACAGCCAGGCTACTTCACAGCTAACCAAATATATATATCAGAGGAAGCTCAGTCTTTCTGTGCCACAAATATGGTATAGATTTCTTTATAAAACAAAGATGCAGGGTCAATATTCATTGAGGCAAAAGGCTGAAATATATCAACTGCATCAAATATAAAACATTCTTGAACTCAGAAGATCTGGATTTGAGAACAAACTGACATGTACCATGTGACCTGGGGCCAGTCCTTTAACCTCTCTCAGATTCAATTTTGTTATTTATACAACAAAACAATAACTTTCTCTGTTAATAGGCTGTTATGAGGATTAAATGCGGTTTACCTACATGGGGCATCCCCCAAAACCCAGAATCTATTTATGAAAAATTGTGTATTTATTCTTACATGTTTAAACTTCATAGTACTCTTCATTTGATGCAATACACTTATCAAGGTGCTTTTTCTACTGCTCAAAAGTCTTTGAACTCATCAATTTTAGTACTTCTGCCATTTTCTATTTCACCTCTTCCACATCCGCAAACATTTCCCTTTGAGGACTTTTTCATCCAAGGAAACAAACCAAAAAAAAAGTCACTGGGGCAAGATTGGGTGAATAGAGAGGGTAAGTATGGGGGTCATATCATTTTTGGTCAAAAACTGCTGAACACTCAGCACAGTGTGAACAGGTTTGTTTGTAAATCAGCCATCATGAAATGGGCAAATGCGTTGAAGGAATCTCCAGGAAAAAAATCACTGAAGTTGAACGCAGCTTCTCACAATAGCATTAGTGGGCACACTGATGCTGATGGGTTCTTAAAACAATTAACAGGGGAAACCTGTACTACAAGGGGCCTACCCTCCAAAAGATAATTCCAATTTTGGGGGGGTCCCGTCTTGTAAATGCATTGCTATTCTTGCTAACCTCTGTTGTGTTTATGTTATCATAGCAGAAATAGGAGTCCCACTCTTCCACAAACACTCACAAGTGTCAAAATTCTAGCATTATTTCTGTCACCTACAGCCTACTCTGATTTTTGTGAACTATATACCTCTCTGAAGTAAAATTGTCCCTGCTTTTCTCAACTAAAATTCAAAGTATTTGGAAGACTTGCCTACAATTTAGTTTAGCAGTTTGGAAGGATGTTGAATATTTAAAATGTGTCCTGTTTTTCTGAGGCTATGAGGTCCACAAGATGATTTGGGGGTGTACAGATACATCTATCTCTGACAGCTCAAAATCATCTTTCATACACAGACAAATATGTTAACAGTGCCAACAAGGGAGAATTACAGTGCAATCCAGACAAAGGGGTGTAATGAATCCAAGAAAATCTGCTTTGGCAAGAACCACTTGGTGAATGTAATGAAGAAAGCTCAGAGCTGAAAATGTCACTTCCTGCTTGGTGTAGGTCTCAGCTAAGCAGTTAGGTGTCTGCCTTGCCCTGAACCACAGAGCAACTGGGAGGCTGACTAATATTTATTATTCATAAGAAATGGAGTCAGTGCATTTCAGAAATTTGCAGAATGTCTCAGACGTTAATGAGGAGGGGGAAGTGATCTGTTCCCTGGTGGCCCCCTGCTGTGTTATTTGAATGTGTGATCATTAGATGCACAAGTCTCTTTGGGGCTCAGTGCTGAGAGTGCATTACACCCTGGAGAACGTGAAAATACTTTAATTAACAACAGGAGTGGGCAGACATGCTGGGTTCCTTCTGTTACCATCCTCAGGACCTGAAAAGTCAAGACTCATTCTTCGCCCCACCATTTTTCATTATCGACATAAAAGAAAACACTAAGCAACAATTTCAGTTAAAATCAATTTGGAAAGACCACTAAAGATATTTTACCATTTTTCTCCCTCTGGCTCAAATTTATTAGTATCCAGCATTACACCAACACATACACACATCAGACGGTGCACACGCATAAGATATGAACTCAATGTTTCTTTATATTCCACATGCTCTGCAGATATTACAATGATCTGGAGTATATAGACAGAGAACATGCCAAGCTGGCTTGGAATAAGCATCCATTTGTACGTGCAAATTTATATTAGTCAGTTACTCAGTCTGATAAATTCTTTGGTTCATTAATTTAAATAAAATGCTGGCAAATTCCTAGCACACTAGCTGGCTAAAAAATGATGTGTTTTTCTTTGTTTTAAAATGTTGAATCAGTGATTTCTGCCTGAACTGATCACATGTAAGACCATGTAATACCCAACCAAATTTACAGACCAGGAAAGTGAGGTTGCCATGGACACTGCTAAAAGATCAACTCTTGACCAGGCACAGTGGCCCACATCTGTAATCTCAGTACTTTGGGAGGCTAAGGTGGGAGGATTGCTTGAGTCCAAAAGTTTAAAGTTGCAGTGAGCTATGATCATGCCATTGCACTCTAGCCTGGGTAACAGAGCAAGACTCTGTCTTTAAAAATAAAAAAAGTATATACTATCAGTGTGACTAATTACAAGTGCCATATTTTCTCCCCAAGAAGACTATTGCCTAAAAATATTTGAGACCCTTTATGCAAAAGTAGACATATAAGGAATCTGTCACAAGTCCAAGCTTCCTTATTAATTTCTTGGACCATTATCAGTCTCTTAATTTACTTAAATGGTTATGTACCCTAATATTTGACAGGAAGCATATTCTTTCTCTAGTAAACATAATTTTCTTTTTTAATTTTTTTAAAAAATGCTTTATTTTAAAGATGTGGAGTACAATTCAGGGTTAGGTATACAAATGTTCATTATGTAGGTATCTTTGTTGATGAGGCGTGCCCCCCCCCATTCCGGCAGTTTCCCAGTACTGCCAATCTTTTTCTTATAGTATTATGATAATATAAACATAATCTTCAATGTTGACATTAAACATTTAAAATGTGCAGAGGCTGTGAACTGTGTTGCAGAAAATATAGTTTTAACCTTATTCTAGAAAATCAAGTAAATCTTGATTTACTTGTGAGTGAGAAATTTTGGCAATTGAATGTTTCAAGAAAAAGTTGAAACTTTATTTTATTAACTTGGAAATTTTATATTTTAAATGTTCCAAGCATGGCTGAGTGGCTATAGTTACAAATTGTTTCATAAGAGAACTTACAAAAATGTGATTTCTAGGGATATGTTTGACTTGGTTAAAAAGTAAAAAACAAAACAAAAACAAAGATAACTTATGGGATTGGGAACAGGAGTATTTACTCAGTGTCTACTATATCTAGACATTTTGCATAATAATCACAGTAATCCTACAGGTCAGGTATAATTATGTGTACTTTACAGGCAAAGAAGGAGCCCAGGTCACATAATTGATGAATGATGAACCAGAATGTCTAAATGACCCATGTTCTTTACATAACACATCACACAACTGCTGAAGTTGATAATGGTGTGTTTTGAGGGAATACAGATAAGTTTCTCTCTCTTTCTCATACCTGAAGTTCCTTTATTAGTGGTGCAAGATTTTTGGTGTTCCCAGGCTTCAAGAATATTCTGGAAAAATGAAAAAATTTTATTCTTATAGACATTAAACCTTGCATGCTTAATAAAAAACATTCCTTACATTTCTTTATATATTCTATATTTAAGCAAAGGTTCTTGCTCTTTTTTAATGATATTAAAACAAATGTCTTTATTAAAATTTCTCGTAAAAATTTTAAGGAGTTTCCAGAGAATCCAGTGAGGGTAACTTTAATAATAGAGTAGAATAGAAAAATACTTCTCTGTAATCAACATTTGATCAGTTTGGAAATGATTGCAACATATGTGACAAAGTAAGGGTTTTTTTCCCCTCAATATAAGGAGCCCATATAACTTAGTGAGGAAAAGGACAATCCTAAGAACAAAGCTTATGAATAGGCTGTTTTCAAATGAAGAAATAAAATTTGCTAGTAAATATATGAAAAGATATCAAATGAATGCAAACTGAAACAACAATATGATTTTTGATACATCAAATTGGCAGATTAAAACTCCTTATTCCGAGTGGGTAAGAATGTGAAAACAATTTTCTAGCAACTCCTATTATATCTTAAATGTACATTTCCTTTGAACCAAAATTTATTTTTCTAAGAATCTATTCTACAGAAATATTTGTTCAAGTACACAAAGATGCGTTTCCCTGAATGTTAATTATATCATTTTCCCCATGTCTGCAAAATCTGTATATATATGCCATTGCTGGTGTTGTTTGAACTAAACCTAAAACAATGACACCCATTCTGGATTTTCTCAGATATTTCTAGGGCTTTAAGACAGCTTATATCTTACAGATGTTCAGCTTAATTTTGTTTTGGAAAACAGTCATTCCAGCCACATCTAACATGAACGGTAAAAACTGGCTCATGATTATGTAATTCTAGAAAGCTGTCAAAAGGAACATGATTACTGTGATTTAGAGTAGAAAATGTGGGCCCCCAAAATACTGTAAAATGGAGATGCACAGAAATGCCACTTCAAACAACTGCCTACTATGTACAATAAGGGAAAAGAGCAATCAATGAAGCAGTTGTGGGAAACAAATCAGGAAAGTACAGCAGCCCAGTTGGACCCAAGGAGTGTCTTGAATAGCAGCAAGCTATTCAAAAATAGCAGCAGAATATAGTCTGTGGGCAATTGGTCATGTGGTGTGGTCTTTTTGGTAACCTCTACTCACAACGTTAGAGTTCACTAGTACAAGGAACTGTTATTACATCTTGCAACCTGGTATTCATTTTTGAATCATTGCACAACATTTACATGGAATAACATACCAAGTTTTAAATGGTAACAGGCAAACCTCAAAGGTGCCAAGACTTGGATAAGCCTTCAAAGGTTCAGTTCCTCAGTTGAATGAATCATAATCTCTTTGATCTAACATCTGGATGGCAATCTCTTTAAGGATCTCATTTCCTATATATTCACAACTCTTCCTCACATAACAATATTCAGCCTTAGACACACACAGGCTAAAAGCAAGAAAAATTTCAAAGTCTAAGTATGCAATGATTTGTTTGTTTAAGTATCATGGTACAGTCTTTTGTTTTTACTTACCAACAAGGTTTTTATAAACAAATTAGACATCTCTTATCACTATAGTCTCAATGTATCACATAGTGCTTGGCATATGGTTGACAATAAATATTTAAGGAAGGAATAAAGAAAATAAGTTTATTTGAGAGAGTTGGGACTTAACTGTCTGGTCATATCTTCGATTCCCAGGTTTCCTGTAGCATGAGACAACTACAGACCCAGTGAACACGAGAAAATTTTACAGTGTTTTAAGACAGAAAGTTGAATTTCTACTGCCAGCAAAACCCAGAAATTACAACAACATAAAAAGGAATAAAACATAATTTCAAGGCTGAAAGCAACTAAGAATAATGAGCTAGAACCCCCTAGCTCTGAGTTTTGAAGGCAGATCTATAAAGCATGGCATCAGGTTGGGAATTCTACTACTAACGGCTCCACAAGGGAGAGACTTTAAGTAGAAAGGACATGTCTTAAGTATCCTCCTAGTGTATCTGTGTACTCCTGACCAGACCTATCTGGGGATAAATATAGCATTTCAGTAATCATAGGTCAAAATTCCTGATTCTTCACTCCTCTATTCTCTGATGACTGACTGGCCATCCTCACACTCTTCATACAGAGTTATTGATAAATCCAACAAGTATCTATTAAGACACTAATACCAAGGGTGCCAAAAAGTATACACATTTTAAGAGATGTTATCTATGCATTACTTTTCAAAGTTGAATTGAATTACGGTAGCAATGTATAGTATGACGTTGGCTCAACAGTGTTTCTGTCACTTTCTTTAACTCTCCTGCCTGTCACATAATGACACTAGCATTCATTTGATTAACGCCATCTTTTGAGTGAACATCATACTTAAAATGTATATATATTTTTTTTGGTGCCCTCAGTACATACCTGTCATGGTATGGGAAATACAGCTAAGTGCAGGATAATCATGAACCTTGCTATGAGTAACTGATGACCTGGTAAAGATTTCTGAAATCTCCTAGAGCTTGTCTCACTTGTATTCTGAGTGCCAGTTCTGTTGACTGCAAAGGACATTCACTTCCCACTGTGTCTCATCCCATTGTCCTTTGGGGATAACTCCTATATTAACTATACCCAACAACTCTGTTGCCAATGCCCAGCAGTCATATTGCTTCTTTGATGGAGTTCATAAAACTGCTCTGAGGCTGGTAATGAATGTTTTAAAGATATGGAGAAACATGTCCATTCTGTCATTGTCTGATGATGCTGAAGCCACTGGAGCCATTACCTGTTATGGCAGAAGGAATACTATTATATATATATATACATATATACATACATATATATATTTTATATTGAGTGGTCAACCATGGATATGGTCCTAAGCCAGAACTGTTCAGCAAATTCTAGACTCACCTAACTGTGCAGATATGGATATCTGGGGAAAGAACATTCCAGGTAGAGGGACCTACAAGTACAAAGGTCCTGAGGTCAGATTGTACCTGACACCTTCAAGCAATTTCAAGGAAGTGAGTTTGGTTGGAGCAGGATGAATCAGGAGGCCAGGTAGTGAAGAAGCCACATCATAGAATCTTGCAGGCCTTGGGAAGGGCTTCGGCTTTTCTCTGAGTTAGATAAGAAGCCATGGTAGGGGACTACACATTATCTGACCAAGATTTTTGAATCATCACACTCTGACTGGGATGTGATAAATAGACTGAAGAAGGCTAAGAGGGAGAGCAGGAAGACAATTTGGGAGTTACTAAAGTAATACAGGAGAAAGGTAATGGTAATGTGGATCAGAGTAGTAGTAGTGAGGTTGGAGACTATGACTGGACTCAGAACTTGCCAATGTGTTTGATGTGAGGTAGAAGGGTAAAAGCTAAGAACGACTCTAGGATTTTTTAGCCCAAGTAATTGAAGGAACAGAGCTAGTCATCTTTAATAGGGATGAGGAAATTTAAGAGAAAGCAAACTTATAGAGTGTGATCAAAACTTTGGTTGGCATTAAAATACCTATTAAGCACTGAATGGAGATGTTAACTAGGTAGCTGAACATATGTGACTGAAGCATAGGAAGGAATCTAGACTGATGATATAAAATTGAGAATCTTCATCTTATAAGCTTATTGGATTAAGTGAAATAAACTAGGTGCTAAACATTAATAAATAAGAGAAAATTTCTGAAAACTTCTGAAGGATCCTGGAAAACTGCAGGATCCAGAGTTAAGGAAAGGATTGGAGTACAGCAAAAACCCCTAAGTAGGAGCAACCCATGACCATAATACCCTGAAGATTCAGTGAAGAAAGTGTATTAAAGTGTAGGGAGTGGTCAACTGTATCAAATGTTGTTGACATGTTGGGTAAAATGAGTGTAAAAGTTGACTGAGAATTGAAGACCAGGATTGTCAACAGGGAGGTCATCGGTAGGAAAGCAATTCATTTATTTTCTATACTAGGACACTATTGAGAATGAAGAGGGATGTATACTAGTAATAGATTCCTGTATAACAAATTACCACAAGAGGCTTAACTCAGCAACAAACATGTATTATCTCATACAGTCAGATGAGTCTAGAATTTGTGAATGACTTTGCTGAACAGTTCTGGCTTAGGACCACTTATGAGATGTTAGTCAGATATTGGCTGGGGCTACAGTCATCTGAATGCTTAGCTTAGTCACATGGCTGCAAGTTAGTGCTAGTTGTTTGTGGGGACTTCAGTGCCTTCCCATACTGGGCCTCCCACAGGCAGCTTGAGTGTCCCAACAACATGGAAGCTATCTTTTCCCAGGTCAGGTGATATAAGAAAGCAAGGCTAAAGAGGCTGCAGAAGTCAGTCCTACTCAGTCTGTGAGTGACCACAGAAGAGTGTGAGCAACTGGAGGCTGGGATAATTGGGAGCCATCCTTGAGGATGGCTACAGCAGGGTGTTATTAATATTTATGCCTAGACAGCAGGTATGCCCTGGGACCATCTCAGGCAAACTGAGATGCATGATCACCCTAGTCTTTGATGACTTGAGTAGAACAGTTTCAGGTGAGTATAATGATAGAGATGAGAACCACATCTACAAAACTGAAGCTCAGAACTTTTGCTCAATTATTGAATTGAAAAATCAGCTTTTTTCTCATCTCTAGCTACAAGACTTGAAGCTGATAGAATGATGAATATGACAGAAGCTTATTTTGCCATTAACTTGTGGTCAAAGAATAAAGCCAACAGAGAGTTAAGCAGAGTCAAGATGGAAATCTCAAATATCACTGTTTGAGCACTTGGATCTAGCCAAGCTTAAAAGTTCACATTAACTAAGTCATTACACTCTCCTCCATCCCTTTAAAAAACTTAAGTTATATTTTTGAAATTTATGACCAAAAGAATCTCGATTAGTGTCTTCCATATTTAAGTAGATCTGTGTTTAATATAATCTGCTAGTCTTCCAAGCACATGAGGCATGTCTGAGATCAGGGTTAACATAGTTTAAACTCAATCTGGTCTCCCTGGTATACTAAGAAGGCTATTCAGGTCATCTCTTTTGAGAATTTTATTTGTACTAGTATCTTAACTGGTGGTTATGATTATAAGGCAGACTTTATATGTAAAAGTATATATTGATATTGAGCTGTATTGGTATTTAAGCAACCCATAAAAGTCAGTCTTCAAGATGGTAATGTCACAGGTAAGTTTTTAGAAACATCTTTATGAAATACTAAGGGCTCTTTCTTAAATCAATCCAATAACAAAAGACTTGCTCTGATAAATGTTGCCAGCAGAATAGCTGGACCACCCATATGGAGCCAAACTGAAGTCTACCTTAGTAAAGAAAAATAGCATGTCCATAAATTGCATACTAGTTGCTTTTTCTTCTGTTACCTTTCATTCACCCTTCAAAATCTTGTTTTCTTTAGTCACCTGGAAAGAACAGAACTGGATTTTCATACAGCCTCCCAAGATTTATTCTACTTATATCTGTTTTGAATTGGAAGAAGATTAAAACTCTATAGGTGAAGGGACCTTGAAGAGAGGCTATGATAAATAGAAAAAGATGGCAGTGGCTGTAACCAGCTTGCCAGGTTTTCCCCTGTAGGAGGGTATCTCATGCTGTGGAGTGGGGACTTGCAGCCATCTGGAGGTTTCCCTAGATCAGTGCCTCTTTGGAATGTACATGCAGAGGCAGGCACAGGACTGAACTGTGCATGCAGAAAACTGAATGTGTCCATTGATCCAATAAATCTAAATAAATTTTCACTCTTGTTAGTACAGCAATTAGTCCTTATGGTCACTGGAGCATTGAAACAAGGCAGTTTGGGTGCCACTTGTCTTATTCTCCTGTATTATCCCAACATGAAATACTTTCAGATTGGGACAGAACAACCCTCCTCAACTTTCAATCACCATCTGCTTCAAATTGGAATGGGCTAAGGAGAAGAATAGCATGGAGGTGACATTTAACCTTAAGATCTCCCTACTGCTCCTGCTCAACATTAGATTAGCCCTTTCAAATAACACAAATGTATTCTGGGCATCTATTTTTTTAAATGCATTATCTTAATTATCACAAGTGAGATTTATAGCAGCCTCTCTTGAAGAGGCACAGCTTACATGGAACACATGTACGTGGTAGAAACACTGGCAATGGGAAAAATCTGCTAATGGATTGAACCTGCAGCCAAGAGCCAGCAAAGCTAAGTCGTGGTTCCAGATCCACCATGATATCCTCTGTGCCTCAGTTTCCCTTAAAATTCTATATATAGCATTACAATAAACAGAGGATTGGTGTTACCATGTTAAATGGCAGCACTCTGAACTTCTTTATAGAGAGGTGGTTCAAATGCATGTATGATGACTGAGGAAATAGATATTTCGCACTTGGACTTACCCAGCAGGGGTGTGGAGAATAATGTAAATTGAACCTACTGCTTGATTCCATGCAGTTCATTGTTTCCAGATGTCACATTCAATTAGAGTTTATTTCATCATCTTGAATGAAATCTGCTGAGAAATGATAGTGTACACCCTACAAAATGGACGAAGTATAACAACATACTATCGCTAACATGCTATATTACTCTTCCATGGCTCTTGGCATGAACTTGCCATAACCTTCATCACCATACTTAGAGAGAAAAAGACAATGTCATTTCCTCTTTAGAGTATCAGTTCCTCCCCCTTATGCAGAGTTTCCAAACTTCAGCACTATTGACATTTGGACCTGGATAAATATTTATTGTGGGGGCTATTCTGTATGTTAAAGGAATGTTTTGCAACATCCTTGCCCTCTGCCCATTAGATGCCAGTAGCTATCCCCCTTACCTCACCCCCAGTGTTCACAACCAAAAATGTCTCCAAACGTAGCCAAATATTTCCTGGGGGTAAAGTCATCCCCAGTTGCAAACTAGTATCTTAAAAGATACATGGTAACTGAACTATGCAGAGTGTTTAAGTTAGAAGGTCGAAAGAGTGAAGTGATCATTTATGCACTTATCCATTTTATAGATGAAAGCATTGAAGCCAGAGAAATTTGGTTACTTGCTTCAGGAAACATGGGTAAGTGGCACAGCTAATACTAGAAACCAAGATTTCTGACTGCTTTATCTTGTTTTGAGCAACAGTAAAAAAATTGTATTATTATCTATCTTATCATATTAAAAAATAAAATTCCAGCCGGGCTCGGTGGCTCAGCCTGTAATCCCGTGCCTTTGGGAGGCTGAGGTGAGTGGATTGCCTGAGCCTGCGGGTTCGAGACTCACCTGGGTAACTTGGTGAGACCTCATCTCTACAACAACAACAACAAAAAAGTCAGCCGGGCGTGGTAGCGCGCGCCTGTAATTCCGGCTACTCGGAAGGCTGAGGCGGAAGAATCACCCGAGCCCAGCAGGTTGAGGCTGCAGTGGCCGGGAGCAGCCACTGCACTCCAGTCTGGGCAACAGTGAGACGCCAACTCAAAAAAAATAAAAATAAATAAAAATAAAAAATAAAATTCCCTTGAAGAGAGTCCTTAAAATCTAGATGGATACTTTCCAGAAATACAACCATACCTGACTTGTTATATGTCTGATCCTAGCTCTTCTGAGGTCATGCTGATTGAGGCAAAACACCCTTTATCAATTTCCCCCCAAGCCCAACTATAGGGGGTTATTTCCAGGACATACAGTCACTGATTATCATGTAAAGTTGAATACCTTCAAATGCTCTAAAACCCACCACACTCCTAGGCAAGCCAACACAGTTACAGGGTAATGAGTGAAGCTGATGGGTCATTCTTTCTTTGGCTCACTTGACTTTCCTTTCTCTGCCCTAGAAAGAGCCATTCTCTTTCATGTACAAAATTCTCACCCACCTTAAACCAAAAAACACTAGGGTGGCTCATACTGTTAAAAGATCCATGACTTCCAAATCTGAACTGATAACAGACAGTTTAATTGAAGACTTCCAAATCTGAAATAACAGACAATTTAATTGAAGATTCCCACAAAATTCTTGGCCTTGCTCAAGCATCAATAGGCACTGTTCTGAAATAGAAAGAAGAAGAGTGAGAAAGATGGTTGAAGAAATATACGAGTATGGGGACATAACTAGAGAGTCCACACCAAGTTTTAATTCAAGAAATTTGGGGATATAGTATGTAACAATCAAGTAAGGCATTGGATTTTCACTTAAGACTCATAGAACTGAGTCCCCTTACTCTGTGAGGGCTAGAAATTTCAAAAACTGTTCTTTGGGCTTGAAATTCCCTTCCTCTTATTCTTTAAAACATAAATCAGTTATCTCCAGAGATCTCCAATCTTCCCCACCCCAGTTAGATGTAAATGGTTTCATGAGAACACATCAATTGTCTTTAGCACAGTCTATTTTTCTGAATTGCAAATAGACATTTTCCAGGAGCAAACAAGAACAATGAAACATGTATAGGGTATCCCTCTGTAATTGGTTCCAAATTTACAACAACATAAAAAAGAATTTTATATATATGAAGGGACTAAAAAAATTCATCATTTATTTATTTTAAGAATGTGTATTTATTCTTACTTGTTTAAACTTCAGTCATTTTCAAAGTTCTTTCTGTTCGATGCAATACACCTATTGAGATGCTTTTTCCACTGCTCAAAACAGTTTTTGAATGTGTCAGTTTTGATGCCTATTAGTGCTTCCTCCATTTTTTTTTCACCTCTTTCACATCTGCAAAATGTCTCCCTTTGAGGACTTTTTCTTCTGGGGAAACAAACAAACAATAAATCACTCAGGGTGAGATTAAGTGAATAGGAAGGGTGGGGCATGGAGGTCATGCTGTTTTTGGTAAAAAAAAAAAAAACTGTTGAATGCTCACCATGGTATGGACAGATACATTGTAATGGTGGAGGAACCAGTCACTTGTTTGCCACGAAAAATATTCACTGAAGCCAAACAGCCTTTCACAACGCTGGCAGGTACCCTGATGCTGATGGACTCCTATAACACTTATCTAGCAGGGGAAGCCTGTACTATATGGAGTCCACCCTCCAAGAGACAATTCTGGGTTTTTTGGGTCCTTTCTGTACATATATTTATAATGATAC
The DNA here is from genome assembly GCA_963574415.1 of Tarsius wallacei. NCBI lineage: Eukaryota > Metazoa > Chordata > Mammalia > Primates > Tarsiidae > Tarsius > Tarsius wallacei. Next base: position 46,406 of record CAUYQG010022870.1, read on the forward strand.
TATATAGAATTTCGGAATAATCAGCTTTTATAAGTGGCTTTAATTGTGCTGTCAAATAAATAACAATTTTTTTTCTTCTGATTTAGCAAATTCTATTTTCAGTGTTGGTGCTAATGACTTCTCAGATACCATCTAGAATGTTCACCACATCTGGCATTGCACACAGGTACTTGCACACAATTTAAAAAAATAGATACTCAGGTTTCCTTTGTCCTAGTCCCACTTGTATGCTCTACTAAGGACAAGGTTTCCTGTGCTTTACCCCATATCCACACATCTCATTGGCCATCCCATCCACATGTCTATGCTGAGATATCTTGGGCAGCTGCTGCAGGAGAACTGGACTCCAGAAAAACATGAGTCCCACCCTCTAAGAGCTTATAGTCTAGTGAGGGCCAAAGGCAGGTAAACTAGTAAGAGTAATACATAGTAAAAACTGGCAGGAACCCACGGTAAAGGCTGCTAATCCCATCTTGGTGATTGGGTTGTAGAAACCTTCCTAAAGAAAAAGACAGCTAACTGAAAATTAAATGGTGTGTGATCCAGGCAAAGAGAGATGAAGGCAAAGTGTCCCAGGTGAAAGTCTGAGGAGTGAAAGATGTCACGGAACCTCTACAAGGACTAGTCCCTTCTGATTCAACGTGTTCTAAATATCAGTAACAGGTTAAAATGCGTTTGTCCTTAGACAAGCCTTCAGGACAACATAATAGCAGAGCAAGGAGAAAGTCTCTTGAACCTCCAAAACATACGCTCAGCAGTGCCTGTAATTAACTGGAAAAACAAATGTGCCATCCCATAATTAGAAATAAAGTGTCTTGGGAGAGGTCGCTTCTTAAGTGTTATAAGCTCTGGGCCAAAGAATGCAAATAGTGATGTCAGATCTTTTCTAGTTTCCCAAGGGCAATGATTCTTAAACATTAAAGGGCATAAGAATTATCTGAGATGCCTATTTGAACAACAAGTTCTGATTCTTGTGTGTTCATGTACATAGCAGCATTACTAACAATAGCCAAAAGATGGAAGCCACCTAAGTGTCCATCAATGGATAAATAAATAATATGGCTTATCTGTGCCAAGGGAGTATTATTCTACCTTAAAAAGAAAGGAAACCCTGTAAGATGCTACAACATGAATGAATCTTGAAGACAATATTCTTGGTGAAATAAGCCAGTCACCAAAGGTTAAATACTGTATGATTCCACTTACATGAGGCACCAGAGTAGTCAAATTCATAGAGATAAAAAGTAGAAGAGTGGTTGTTAGGGGCTAGGGAGGAAGGAACATGGTGTTGTTATTTAATGGGTACAGAGTTTCAGTTTGGGAAGATGGAGAAGTCCAGAAGACGGATGGTGGTGATGGTGGTACAACCATGTGAATATATTTAATGTTTTTGAACTGTACACTCAAAAATGGCCAAGATGGTCCTAGCTCGGGCAATTAGACAAGAGAAGGAAATCAGGGTATCCAAATAGGAAAAGAGGAAGTCAAGTTATCCCTCTTTGCAGATGATATGATCCTATACCTTGAAAATCCAAGACAATCTGTCAAAAACCTGCTTGCAGTGGTAAAGGACTTTGGCAAAGTATCAGCATACAAAACAAATGTGCAGGAATTGGATGCCAGTTCCAATTTCCATGAGGGTATGTCCT
>CAUYQG010022873.1:0-12150 GCA_963574415.1 Tarsius wallacei
CCGTGAGGAGAGGCTGCCTGACATGAAGCCGACCAGAGGGAAGCAGAACCAAGACGAGGAGAGAAGCTGAGACCTGAGCCCGGCACTCGCGGCCTGACGCGGCCATGGCGGAGGCTGTCGTCCCTTGGGCTCCTCGATACCCCAGTGGATCCCCCGCTTTGAGCTGGATTTCATTCACTGGCTACTGCAAATGTATAGACCAGTGTAAGAAGAAGAACCGCAAAATTCCTCTCAATTTTGAGGGAGAGGGCAGAGGGGGAGCCTGGCCCCACGTGCTTCTGGGGATCCGGGCTTGGCCTGAAGTCGGTGATCTTCTCTCCCCTCTCTGAGCAGGGTGGAGGGACAGGTGGGGCCCTCAAAGCCGCTGCCGTCCTGGGAGATTCCTTCTCTCCTCATCCCCATGTCCCTCCAGGCACCATTCACCCTCCAGGGAAGTCCCTGCAGCCTGGCTCAGGGCCCCTCTGACTTCCGCAGGGACCATCGCTTCTGCCTGGGAACATCTACTTTCAGAGTTGTCCTGGGAGTCTTTTTCCTACAGAGAGGCCTTTCTTAAAAACTAGCCTGACCACGGACACTTTTGTGCTGTGGCTCTGTGGCCAAAGCCCGGAGTCCATTCCCACTGGCAATGGCATTCAAGGCCTCTGCCCATCTGGCCCAGCCTGGCGCTCCTGCCCTACCTTTTGTCCACGCCCTTGCATTCGGACCCTCTAGGACTCGCCTCAGAATGCTCTCACGTGGTCTCATCTTCCTGTCTGTCCACACTAATATTGCCTATTTCTCAGCTCAAACGCCCATCATTTGTGATGCCCCCACCCCCCAGCTTCCCTCCCGACTCTGGAAGCCCGGCGGCCCTCCCCTGGGCTCTTCCACTCTGTCTCCGTGTTTCTCTCTCCCCCAGGATGAGGACTCCCTGAGGGCAGGGCCAGGCTCCACTGGTTCCTGAGCCCTCTGTGCCCAGCCCATGCGGGCACAGGAAGGTGTTTCCAAGCCTCTGACCCGTGGAATTCCTGCCTGAGGAATTGCCTAGTGCTCCAGTCTGGTCACCAAGTTTTTTTTTTTCTTTGCACTTATTTATTTAAAACCACATCCAGGGAAGCCAGTGAGTCCATGACTCGACCACCTGGTCCGGGAGGATCAGCTGTGCCCTGCACATCTGGAAGGGCCACCGTCCCCAGCGGCTGGCAGCGGAGATTTCAACTCCGGCAACGTGAGACCGCCTTGGGACACAACGTGAGTTGCCAGGAGTGTGGTGGGAATTGTCAAGCTGCTGCGACCCGCCGTCAACAAAGCCAGCCGCGGTGGAAACAGATGGTGGTGACCAGGAAAGCGTTCACGCTGCAGGGAGGGAGGCTCGTGCCACCCTTGGCTCTTGTCTTAGAATCCCTGGACCAGAGGAAGACGGTCCCTTTGACTGAGGACAGAGGAAGAACAGAGGGCAAAGTTTCCCTGAGCCACAGCTCTGGAGACCCCAGAGGCAGAAGCCATCAGATTGCACACGGAGGCTTCTGGCAGCTCGGAGGCTTTTGCAGCAAAGAGGAGAAAGGAAGGAGAGGACGCCTTTCCTAAATCGTGTGCCCCAAGCCCTGTGCTGGGGGTTTCTTACCATCCACCATCACCCAAGGGGCCAGATCCTCAGAGGAGGGGCTGGAAGCTCAGAGGGGAGAGCATCAGCCGTGTCCAAGCGTCTGGAGCCTCCAGTCTGGTCTGAGTGACCTGCTGGCCTCCCCCCCAGCTGGCCCTCGTGCCTGCTGGAATCTGATCCTTGCCTCCCCAGCTGAGCGGATCATGTCAGCCATGGTGCCTCTTTGATGCTCAGTTTCTTCTGGGCATGGCGGGAGTGGGGGTGACACTCAACCCTCGGGGTTGCTGGGAGGGGATAAAGTAGCGGATGCACAGAGTGGGTCTGGCGCACAGTAGGGGTGCAGAGAAAGGGCTGGCTCTGCCGACCTCTTGTTCTTCCTGCCCTGCTTTTGACTCCCAGGCCCCTTGGTTGCCCTGTTCCATGGCCGAGTTCTAGGTCAGTTAAAAAGAGAGACGCCAGGGCTCACTGAGCCTGTGACCTCAGGCAAGTCCCCATTCACCTTTCTCGGCCTCAGTTTCCACCTCTGTGAAATGAGAGAGACTTGGGCAGGATCCCTGGTCCCCAACCTGTGGTTCTTCTGTCTCTGGGGTTAGAAGGGGCACGGGCATTTTTCCCGCAGTAAGGTCAGCCAGATGAGCAATGTTGTTTATCATCTCTCTTAGGCTGGGTTGGGATGATCTCACCTCATGGCTTACCTCTTGCTGATCAAAGCCCTGACTGGCGGTTAAGTGTCTTTGATTAATAAAAAATGGGGGAAATGAATTAATTATGATTTAAATGCAGCGTGTTTGGGAAGCAGAATCTTTAACAAGTCAAATCCACCGGGGCCAGAGGGGAAAGAAAGGTGTCCTAGAGGATGAAATGTTGGGGACCCCTGGGTGGATGTCCATGGAGCCCTCGGTTGTGAACTGAGGACCTGTGTGGTGGCCGGCTGGGAGCCGCGGGTGCTGGGGACGGGAGGCTTGGTCCCTTTAAAGCTCTTCCCCCACCAAGCCCGGGCCTGTGCGGGGGAGGACATGCATTATTGAAAGCGCATTTCAATACCTATTCACTCTCCTCCTCCTCCTGTGGGTGGCAATCACAGTTTACATAATCTGTCTCTCTGTCCTCCGAGGCAGCTGCTCCCTCCTGGCTGAGTGGTGTGAGGAGGGGGAGGGAGGGGACAGGGAGAGACTTAACTCTGTGCTGCCACCTCTAGCAGTGGCCAGGCTGCCACCAGGGCGAGGGAATGACAGCAGGCTTTGACATCACACAGTGCTGGGTGCAGATGTCACTTACGTGCTGTTTGACCTTGGTGCACCACTTTGCCCCCTCCCTAGTGGCCTTGACCTACTCCCATGACCTCCACTGTCGTCTCCATGCTAATGGCTCCCAAACCCATTTCCAGCCCCAACCACTGTCCTGAACGCAGGGCCACCTACAACAGCCTGAGGGACAGCTCTGCTTGTGTGTTCACAGGCAGTCCGGGGTCAGCTCATTCCCAAGTGGTCGCACTAGTTTTCTCCCAGATCATTCATCCATTCACTGTATCTGCTCATCCATTCATCCTTTTATCCACCCATTCATCCATATAATCATCCATTCAGTGTTCATACATTCATTCATTCACCTATCCATCATATACCCCACCATCTGTCCATCCATTCATTCATCCACCTGCCTAGTATCCATCTAACCATCTATCCGTTTATCCATCCTTCCACCTACCTATTATCCATCCCTCTCACCATCTGTCCATTTATCCATCCATCCATCTACCTATTATCCATCCATGTCACCATCCATCCATCCCATCCATCCATCTACTCTTTACGAAGAGTCTAACACTCGTCAACTCTGGGGTGCAGCTAGAAGCACTGGCTTTGTCCTCCCAAAACTTAAAGTCCTGTGAAGAAGACAGATAAGTAAACAGAAATGTACAACCATGGGATAAGTATAAGACACAGGCAGAGGAAAGTCCTGCAGGAGCACAGGGTAGAGCCCCCATGCATCCCTGAGGGATTGGAGAGGACTTTCTTTGAGGAGCTGACATCTAGGCTGAGAGCTGAGGAGGCGTGAACCTGTTCCCCCGGGTTTCTTGTCTCTGTCACTCAAAGAGATCGATTCCCAGCCACTGTGTCTCATCTTCCTGTAACTGAACCAGCACCTCTTCTGGAGGCTAACCCCTTCTTATCATGATCTTCACGGAGCAGGTGGGACGAGCACATGGTTACCAGCTCTGGGTGGCTGAGAGAGACCCGGGCCTGGCTGTGGAAGAAGGTTTGGGATGAGCCCACTGAGTTTAAAGCAGAGCTTTGCTGGAACCACTGGGTGTGGACACCTTATTTCCATTGGAGAGAAAGGCGCTGGCTGTGTTCCCACCTTGGAGAGGCCTACCCAAGGGTGATGCCAACAGGACAGGACCCATAGATGGAGAAGGCCTGAGCCCTGAGGTCACCATCTGAACCCCTGGCTCCAGCGGTGCCTCACGCCAGCAACGTCAACCTTCCTTTTCCCTTTAAGCCATTTAGAGTTGGGTTTCTGTCACTCATGATCCAAAGAGCCCTCATTAATAGTCAAGAGCCTCAAGAGACCATCTCCACAGCCTTTGTCTTGTTTGATTTTCACAACAGCTAGAGGAGGCTGCTTCCAGAGGGTGAAAGAAAGCCCAGAGAGCAGAGTCAACTGACTAATCCTGGGTCTGTCAGACCCCGGAGTCTATGCTTGAGTGTTAAGAAGGAAGGATGCCAAGGAGCAGGACATCCACTGCGAGGAGAGGGTGGGAGGAAAAGGAAACTGGGGCCCAGACCCTGAAGTACTGCCTTCTGGGCTGCAAAGGGACCCATGGGAAAGAAAAATGTATGGATGAGAGCAGGAAGGAAGAAGAAGGTGGCAGGATTTGCAAGGGAATGAGTCAGAGTCAGAACTGTCAGGGTGGAAGAAACTCAGATCCCTACATGCCAGCCAGATGGGTCAACTTTGAGCAACAGGTCCGTTGGAGAGGCCCCCACAGCTAGGTTCCCACATTTCACTGCATGACCATGTTTCAAGGTCTGACTGAAAACGTCACCTCCTCCATGAAGCCCTCGGGAACCCCCTCCTTGATGCTCCAAAGCCTCCCTGAGCGCCTCTGTCACAGCACCGGCCACTTGCAGCCTCCCGGTTTCACTGATTTAAGTGCATGACTCAGCTTCCTTCCGGGGAGGTCGGTGCCTTACTCACCTTTGATCAGCCCCCGTCTCCTCGCCTCATGCCTGGTGCCCAGAAGGGGTTCCATACATTTCTTAAATACATATTTATTGGAAGGAAATCAGTGTCCAGACAAGAAGTACATTTAGGGTGTGGATTAGAGGCACAGGGAGCGACAGAGGGGAGATGCGATAAGAGACACAGAGTCAGCAAGGGGTGAAGGACAGAGGGAGGGCGGAGACCAGAGAAGCAGCCACCGAGAGAGCCCTGGGTGCGGACATCCGAGAGGGTTGCCTGGCCTTGTTGGAGTTCCGTTGCCCTTGCCCCGGTGTTTTGTGGGGGAACCATCTGGAAAGGACTCAGTTTGCTCAGACTCCAGCAGAGTTGGGAGGAAGAACCACCCAGGCTGGGTAGGGAGAGCCCAGGGGACTGAGGACAGCTGGGTGTCAGGAGCAGCCAGGACCTTTTGGGCCGCCAAATCCTGGGACTGCCCACGTGGGGTCTGTGGTGTGATTCTTCTCTCCAGGAGCTGCCTTCAGAGACCAAGTCAGAGAAGGACCCGCCCTCTCAGGCCACAGGCAGACCGGTAGGCTCCCCACTCTGTCTCAGGACTGAGAGGCCGGCCAGCCATCCTCCCCTTCACAGCTTTCTCGCCCAGCATTCATCCAAAGGCACAATTAACGGCATTCCTCTGCTTATCCATGGTCTGTTTCTCTTGATGTAGGGCAGGCAGGGAGCTCGGGCATCCTGGTGCCTGGCCGGCGTCCCAAGGTGCTCACTCAATGCGGAGTGACGGATGGACAGAGGGACGGCGAGCCGGCAACGCAGGGTGTGTGTGATGGAAGTGCGTTGCCCGCAGGCGGTGTCAAGGCTGCTGAAATAAAGCGTCTGGGCTCCAGATGAGAGCCCTTGAGGAGAGAAAGGCCCTTCTGGGGCTCATTGTGTGGCTGTCGCCCTGAGGGCGTGCGGCTGTGGGGAGATGCTGTCCTGGGGAAGGTGCTGTGCCCTCCCAGCTCGCCAGCCTGCTCTCCGTCCCTGGGGAAGCCGCCGGGGGCTGGCTGCATTGTACCAGGCGAAAGGATGCTGACCCTGGTGCCCAGGGAGGAGGGAGCCACGGACTAAGCCCTGGGAAGGCACCAGACGACCGCAGTGGGTTGTTTCCCCCTCTGTGCCTTGGTCCACGGCGCCTCTCTGCCTGGCCTCTTTTTCTCCCCATTCTGTCCGCCCCCTCCTTTTCCCTTCTCCCCTCCTCTGAGTTCCCAGTCCCTGACACACACTCTCCTTGGTCTCCGCAGTCCCCATATGGTTTTCATATGACGGTCTACGTGCCTGTCCACACCCCCAAGACCAGGGACTGACGCAGTCCTCTGCGCCCGTGCCCAGCGTGGGGCCTGGCATGTGGACAGGGAGTGTCTGCAGATTAATGTAGGGATACTCATTCTTATTTTGGGCTCTTAGGTGCCCACCACAGCGCCCCGCAGTTAGCCCAGGGGGGAACCTCTTCGTGGTGTTGTGAACTTTTCCAGGGATTTCTCTTCTGCGGGGTAAACGTCCCTAGCCCTGGACCCGTTTCCCATGTGATGGATTTCTGTTTCCTTTTGTGAACCAGAAATGGACGCACATCCGCTACCCTGGTCCTCTCACCTCTTTCATCCTCACCTCACTCAGTGTCCCGGGACGACGCCCGAAGGCCAAGGCTAGTCAGCCAGAGGGGAGTATCAAGATAAGCACCTTCCCCTCAAGCCCTAGTCCTGAGGGACCTCAGACCGTCTCATGACAGACATCATTCGAGTGGCTAAACATGGAGGAGGCTGCTTGAACAGGGGATGAGCTTCTTGTCATCAGATGAGAATTGGCTGGCTACACTCGGGAGTGCTGTTGGTGGGAGGTTAGACTCAGTCCCTCCAACCCCCATGGAGCAAAGGAAGAAAAATGGCACCGATGAGGGTCCTACCATGCAATGGGCCTTTCAAAGGCACCACCTCAAAGACTTTGCACCGCTGCTCCAAGAGGAAGGTGTTATCATTGCCCCCATTTTAGCGATGATGAAGCTGAAACTCAGAGACACAGAGGGTCTTGCTAGGAAGCTGACCTTAGGAAAGAGCTGGAATTTGAACGCAGAGCTTTCTGGCTTGTAAGCTGTGTCTAAAATCCGGTGATTCCGTCTCCAGGAAACATCCGCTGTGTGTCACATCCGCCGGCAGCAGGCACGGCAAGTGTCTCGGAGCCCCCCGCGGCAGGGCCGCTGACTTGCCATTGGCCTCGGTCCGGCCAAGGCTGCCGGAACAGGGACGGCCAGAACCCCTGAATGCACGGGTGTCTGATCACAGAGGAGAAGCTCTGGAACCGCCGCTGTCCCTCCTGGTCTTGGAGGACTTCGCGTGAGACGCTGCAGGGACCAGGTGTCACTTTGTCTCTCAGCAGGTGGCCCGTTGGCAACTAACCTCGAATTTCTGTCAACTTGACTCTCATTTCCTGGTGGTTACTGATGGGAAAAATGAGGAGAGGTGGAAGACTCCGGCGAACGGCCGTCTCTCCACTCTTGCCACTTTTCAGGACGCGTGGAGTGAAGGCACTTCCGTGCCCTGATCGCAAGGCGGTCCACTGTGCCTCTGAGCACCAGGGCCCTGGCTGCTTCTGTCCCACCTGCCGTCCAAGTTCCCCCTCGGACCCCAGGCTCCCTAGCACTGCCTGCTCGGGTCAAGGTCGTGATACAGGGATGGGAATTCAGTGGATTCTCACGTGCTCCCACCTGTATTTCCAGCGTCCTGCAGTGAGACAGGTCATGTGACGAGTTCTGGCCAACGGGCTGTAGAAGAATCGAGGACCGGCACTTCTGGGCTGAGCTATTAAGAGTGACTGTGAGCTGGGCACAGTGGCTTACACCTGTCATCCTAGCACTTTGGGAGGTGGAGGCGAGAGGATTGCCTGAGCCCAGGGGTTTGAGACCTGCCTGGGCAATTAGGTGAGACCTCATCTCTACAATTAATAAAAAAATTAGTTGGGCATGGTGGCGCGTGAGATGGAAGAATTACCTTAGCCCAGCAGGTCGAGGCTGTGGTGGTCGTGAGTGTGCCATTGCACTCCAGCCTGGGCAACAGAATGGGACTCCAAATAGAAAAAAAAGGTATAAGAGAAGGCGGAGGCAGGAGGATCACCTGAGCCCAGAAGGTTGAGGCTGCCATGGCTGTGAGCATGCCACTGCACACCAATCTGGACGACAGAGTGAGACTCCGACTCAGAAAAAAAAAAGGAAAGAAAAAATAGGGCCGGGCTCGGTGGCTCAGCCTGTCATCCCGCTCCTTGGGAGGCTGAGGTGAGTGGATTGCCTGAGCCCACGGGTTCGAGACCTGTCTGGGCAACTTGGCGAGACCTCATCTCTACAATAAATCAAAAAATTAGCTGGGCGTGGTAGCACGCGCCTGTAGTTCCAGCTACTTGGAAGGCTGAGGCGGGAGGATCGCCGGAGCCCAGCAGGTCGAGGCTGCGGTGGCCAGGAGTGGCCACTGCATTCCAGTCTGGGCGACAGAGTGAGACTCCAGCTCAAAAAAAAAAAAAAGAAAAAAGAGTGAGTGTGAGTTCTCTGTTTGATCTCTTCTCCTGCTGCCTAATCCTGGGACCAGCCTGGATCCCTGAGTCACCATGTGGAAGGAAGCTGCCTGGGAGCTGCTGGCCCCAGAAGACGTCACAGGAGGGAGAAACAAATCTTTGTGTATCAAGCAACAGCGGTTTCAGCATTAACTTACTGCCACAATATACCCTACCTGCCTTGACACAGACAGCTCCTTGCATCAATGCCACAGCTCCTTGTACATGCCAGGCACCGTGCTGGGCTTAGATATAACAAGACACAGTAGATGCCCCCAAGAAGCTTACAGCAAAGAGGGACAGACAACAGCAAATGAACCCTGCCTTTAAGTAAGGCAGAGGGCCTGTGCTGTGATAAAAGAAAACACAGAGTCTGTGGGAGTCCAGAGAAAGGGTGCCAAGGCAGAGGGAGGGGTAAATCACAAGAAGGCTTCCTGGAGGAAGTGATGTCTCAGCTGAGTTGTAGTGGATGAATAAAAGTGAGTCCATGCTCACAAATGTGCGGTACATGCTGTTTGGTCAGCAAAACATTTAATTTTTTTTTTCCTGTTAATCAACAATATTTGAAAATGAGGAGTTTATTCACATAGAAATCTCAATTTGGGCCTTTACTTAAGAAAATCCTTAACACTGGGACCACATGCCTCGGTGGTATCAGTCGACTGGGGCTGGTGGGGCTGCCCGGCACTGGGCACGTCTGTCCAGGTGGCCACAGGTCCTCCCACGAGTTTGCTCCCTGCCAGCCCTGCAGACGGTTGGGTTCACAGCCCCTGAGTGAGTCTGTTGCCCAGCCCCCCAGATCCTCGTCAGCCCTGGGGCCAAGGACCAGGCTTGTCCAAGCAGCTTCCTTCCTCTGTGGCCTCCAGCCCATTGCAGGATCCAGGAAAGCTGTGGGGGCCCAGCCTCAGGCACAGCTGACCACTAGCCCCAGGCTAGGATAGTGACCCCAGTCCATCCAGGGTGAGAGAAAGAAGACCGAGAGAAGCAAGCTCCGGGCACCCCACTGCCTGGCACTCCCTGGGCACCTCCTAGTAGACATTTGCTGGTGTTGGCTGTCTTGACCTTATTCTCCCTCCTCTTGGTCACAGCCCCTGGGTTTTCTTTTTGGGAACCACCCCTTCCTCAGCCTTCAGTCTTGGAGGCAGTCCCTTCAGCCTCCGTGCTTTTGGCTGGCTGAGAGGAAGATGCGGGATGCACGCCAGGCCAGCTGTCCCCTCCCGGGGCTGTGAATCACGAGCAGAGCGATTCAAGGAGGGAGAAACGGCTGCGGTTGATGCAGCTCGAAGTGGTGGAGAAGCTGGCCCCGGGTCCTGCCTCCAGTCCCTGCATGCGGCTTTCGTTCCTGGCCCTTCCTGAGCCTGGCGGCCGGCTTTCCCTTGAACTCTGGGCCCTGCATGATAACCTCTCGGTCACCCCTTTTCTGTTGGAGCTGGGCGGAGTTGGTCTCCGCTCCTTGCTCTCAATGTGTCCGAGCTCACCCACAGTCCCTTTCATGTGCAGGTTCACCCCTGCCTCCCCGAATGCCAAGCTGCCACCGGTTGCCTCTTCCTGACCCTCGGCTCCTTCCTTCCGCTCTGCAGGGGTCACTGGGTCATCCTTTGCCGGCCCTGCCTTGGCAGAACCCGGAGGTCTGGGACCCAACCACCCCAGGGAGGCAGCTCTGATGGGGTCCCTGGACTCTCGGCGCAGGCAGGAGGCTCGGGATCACCCACCCAGCCATCTCACTCCTTCCTGGGATGGGGCGTCCTCTGCCCTCCCCAGAACAAGGGCTCTGGAGGCCATGGCAGGGCCTGGCGATGTCTCTGCTGCCTGGCCCAGCATGAGTTCTGGCGCCATGGAGCTCTGCAGCGCCTCTGCCAGGCAAACCCCTCTCTTGGCCATGAACCGTCTCTGTCTCTCTTCCTTGTGTTCCTCTTGCTGGTGCTATTATTTACTTTATACTTAACAAGAGAAACAGATCTACTTAAAAAAAAATTTTTTTTTGAGTCAGTGTCTCATTCTGTTGCTCAGGCTTGAGTACGGTGGCACAATCACGGCTCACCACAGCCTTGACCTCCTGGGCTCAGGGGATCCTCCCCCCTCAGTCTCCTGAGTAGCTGGGACTACAGGTATGCGCCAGCATGCTCGACTAATTTTCTTAATTTTTTTTTTTTTAGAGACGAAGTCTCCCTATGTTGCCTGGGCTGGTCTCAAACTCCTGAGCTCCAAGCATTCCTTCCTCCCCGGCCTCCCAAAATGCTGGGATTACAGACATGAGCCACCACGCCCCGCAGATCAACCCTTTCACCTTTGATGCATATATTTGAAAGGGGATTGCCCATTCTCATCAACCAGAAACCAGTATCTTGTTCTGCAAATGAATGGCGATGGCAAAAAGTAGATACATGGACAGACAGACATTGTTGTCCATGTCCAGTGAGCCCCTGTTGCCGACTGAAGGCTGAGCCTCTTCTCTGAAAAGGAAGATCAACTTGTTTAGGGAGGGGCTAGCCTCCAGTGGAGACTTCCTCTGTGATGTCATCTGCTGAAAAGGGCGACTCTCTCCCGGAGTGTTGAATTTATGCCTGAGTAACTCTTAAAGCTGTCTCAAGGACCACGGACAGTTGGCTGCCTCAGCAGCGCCTGTCTGCTCCAGAGCCTGGGGCCAGCTCCCTGGCCAGACTCCACCCCTTCTGCCCACCCCCTCACCACTCAGTGCCGTGACCTGGGCTGACTGGCCCTGGATAACCACTTTGTTCCAGGGGACGAGCTTGATTCTGGATTCAGTCACCTCAGGGAGTTAAAAGAAAGAGAAGGATGTGAGCACTGACTTTCGGAGCCCTCCCTGAGCGACGGACACTGTGACCGGGGCTTTACACGGATTCTCTCGATTTCCCCCAAATCGTAGTCTTGGAGGTGTCGCCTTCATGGTTTCTGTCCTATCAGCATCATTCATTTACTTAGTATTTTTCCTTAAATGGATTTGCCTTTTAAAACGCGCACTGTTTTATTTTCAAAGGAGACACTATATTATTTCCATAAATCACAGAGTTTCGTGTGCTGGTTATGTATTTCTAACACGCACCAATTGTGAGCTATTAAAATAATACATGTTCCTCTGTATGCCACCAAAGTCATCTTCCACAGCATCCATCACCCACGTGCCGGCCTCTGGGGACACTGGCATCTTGGCGAGAATTCACACAGCCCGGGGAGGATGGTTGACAGATAAGGGTGTGGAGCTTCAGGGGTCACGTGCCCCAGGTCCCACGGATGGAAAGGGATGAGGCTGAGATTTGAACCCAGTTTCCCTCCAAATGCCTAGGCTCTTTCAACTCCAGCACTTCTCAATGCTTTTTTTAAAATCCAAAGAATCCCTTAAAAATAAAAATATCTGTAAAAATTCAATATATAACGTAGAAAAAAACCGAGAGCTTTCGTGATTGAAATGGAATTGGGGGTTTCAAAGCATCTTCTTTCCCACATCCACCCTATAGTGGCCCAGAAGAAACTTTCTTGGAAGCCTGGAACTCCGAGGAGTATCCTTTCAAACCCACACTACACTGCCCTGTCCCTCGAGCCCATTTGAACCACGTCTCCCCATGAGCCAGACCCTTGGGGGGATCTCCGGGGTCTCTGTGATCCTTTCTAGCTGGGTGTCTCTACCTTGGATGTTGTGAAACCTTGAAATTCTCTGTCTTGCCATCTTGAAATCTTCCATTGGCTTTCTAAGCTTTACTCTGACCTAGTTATTCATTCATCAAACACTGAGGTCCACTCTGTACCCAGATTTTTGGAGGGCATGAAGGGGCACTGAGAGGAATGGGGTTTAT
>CAUYQG010022875.1:0-16663 GCA_963574415.1 Tarsius wallacei
ACTCCGACTCAAGGAAAAAAAAGATAGAGAACAGAGAGACAGCCCACAGAATGGGAAAAAATATATGCCAACTGCATATCTGACAAAGGCATAACATCCTGGATCTACAAGGAACTCAACCATGCCAAAAGGAAAAACAAACATCCTCATTAAAAAGTAAACAAAAGACATGAATAGACACTTCTCAAAAGAAGACATATGAGGTTTGGCTTGGTGGCTCAGCCTGTAATTCCAGCACTTTGGGAGACTGAGGCTAGTGGATTGCCTGAGCCCGCAGGTTCGAGACCAGCCTGGGCAACTTGGTGAGACCTCGTCCCTACAATAAATAAAAAATTAGCTGGGCATGGTGGCCCATGCCTGTAGTTCCAGCTACTTGGAAGGCTGAGGCGGAAGGAGTGCCAGAGTCCAGCAGGTTGATGCTGGGGTGATGGTGAGCATGCCACTGCACTCTAGCCTGGGCGATGGAGTGAGACTCCAACTCAAAAAAAAAAAAAAAAAAAAGAGACATATGAGCAGCCAACAGATGCTCAGCCTCACTAATTATCAGAAAAATGCAAATCAAAACCACATTGAGATACCACCTAACCCCAGTAAGAATAATTATCATTAATAAAAAAAACCACAGCAGATGCTGGTGGGGATGTGGAGAAAAGGGAACACTTCTGTTCTGCTAGTGGGAATGCAAACTAGTTCAACCCCTGTGGAAAATAGTGTCGTGATTTCTAAAATAACTAGGAACTGCCCTTCCATGTGATCCAGCGATTCCCCTACTGGGAATATATCCAGAGGGATTAAAAGCATTCTAAGAAAAAGATACCTGCACATGCATATTTATTGCAGCACTATTCACAATAGCAAAAACATGGAACAAACCATGCTGCCCATCAAAACTGGATTGGATAAAAAAATGACCACACATACACAAAGGAATATTACACAGTCATAAAAAAAGACAAACATATGGACTTCTCAGCATCTTGGATGGATTTAGAGTCAGTAATACTCAGTGATCTAGCACAGAAATGAGAACAGAGTACCACATGTTCTCATTCATAAGTGGACCCTGAACATTTACCATAATACTATAAGAAAGGGATTGGCAGTAGCGGGACACTGCCAGAGTAGAGGGGGAGGAGAAACACAACATCAATAAGAGTACCTAATCTCAGCCGGGCTCAGTGGCTCAGCCTGTAATCCCGCGCCTTGGGAGGCTGAGGTGAGTGGATTGCCTGAGCCCGCGGGTTCGAGACCCGCCTGGGAAACTTGGTGAGATCTCATCTCTACTATAAATCAAAAAACTAGCCGGGTGTGGTAGCGCACGCCTGTGGTTCCAGCTACTGGAAGGCTGAGGCGAAAGGATCACCGGAGCCCAGCAGGTCAAGGCTGCGGTGGCCGGGAGTGGCCATTGAACTCCAGTCTGGGTGACAGAGTGAGACTCCGACTCAAAAAAAAAAAAAGAGTACCTAATCTCAAACCCAGGTAAAGTGGGGACCAAAGAGAGGCCCAAACTTTACCTGTATGATGTCCACTTGTATACCTAATCCTGAATTGTACCCCACATCTCTAAAATAAAATATATGAAAAAAAGAGAGAGTTGCCTGCACAAATATATTGAAGAAAAAACGAGAAAAGGAATATATATGTATTATTAGCACAACTGAATATAGGACTAAATATAGCACTGTATACTACAGGACTAAATAAGCTTAAAGCATGTCGAAGTGATTAGAAAGTTAAAGTTATATAAATGCATTGAAAATATTTATTCATATTTTATCTCAAATAGGACTAAGTGATAGCTCTAGACAAGAATCTTTCTACTTGGAATATACTTAATTTTAAGATATAGGTTAGTTACAGACATGAGAAACTGTTCCCCAAGTGTTAATATCATTAAATAGTACATTTTATAATAATATACTGGAACTTCACTATAACACTCCTGCTGCGTTATAAAATTTCTTATAAGGTAAATCCAAATGGGACATCATCTGAAGCTGTTTATGATCATAAATGTCAGACTTTTGTAATATACCATAATTCTTTGTAACATTGTCCTGGGAGGAAACATACCCAGAAAAAAAAAGTATATTTTTTCCTCTAAGAACAAGACCTAAGAAGAAATTATTTATAGTAATTATGAATTCATTTTCTCTTTATTTTTTAGGTGCAAGCAACTATAGAAAAAATATATATATATATACTATTTAATAATAACTAGTATATACAGTACTGGGGGAGGCCAAAAAACCCCCCAGAATTTATTTATAAAAAATTGTGTATTTCTTCTTACATATTTCTTTTTTTTTTTTTTTGAGTTGGTGTCTCACTCTTGTCGCCCAGCCTGGAGAGTAGGGGCCTGCTCACAGTCACTGCAACCTTGACCCACTGGGCTGAAGCGATCCTTTCACCTCAGCCTTTCAAGTAGCTGGAACTATAGACGCACGCCACCACACCCAGCTATTTTTTTGTGATTTATTGTGGAGACAAGGTCTCACCAAGTTGCCCAGGCTGGTCTCAAATCCCTGGGCTCAGGCAATCCTCTTGCCTTGGCCTCCCAAAGTGCTGGGATTACAGGCTGAGCCACCATGCCTGGCCTATTCTTACATATTTCAACTTCAGTCACCTTCAAAGTTCTCTCTGTTTGATACAATACACCTAAGGAGACACTTTTCCCATTGCTCAAAACAGGTTTTGAACGCGTCAATTTTGATAGCTTTTTGTGCTTCTGTTGTTTTTTGTTTCACTTCTTTCACATCAGCAAAACATTTTCCTTTGAGGGCTTTTTTAAATTGGAGAAACCAAAAAAAAGTCATTCAGGGTGAGATCGGGTGAATAGGGACGGTGAGGCATGGGGACATGCCATTTTTGGGTCAAAAACTGCTGAACACTCAGTGTGGTTTAGGTAGGTGCCCTGGTAAATCCTCCATCATGAAATGGCTGAAATGCAGCCTCTCACAATGCTAGCTGGTACACCAGTGCCAGTGGATTCCTGGAACACTTACCTAACAGGGAAGCCTGTACTACAAGGGGCCCAACCTCCAAAAGATAATTCCATTTTTGGTGGGGGACAGTTCCCCCTTATATATAATTGTTAAAACAAACCACAGAATGAGAGTTGCTTAGTTTGGAAGTCTAAGCATTTCTACACAAAAAGAAATGAAGAGGGCCAGTCTCTGTGGCTTATGCCTTAATCCCGTTTTGGGAGGCCAAGGCAGGAGGATCACTAGAGGCCAGGGGTTTGAGACTAGCCTGAGAAACATAGTGAGACCCCTATCTCTAAAAAATAAATAAAATTTAAAAATTAACCAGGTATGGTGACATACTCCTCTAGTTCCAACTGCTCAGTAGGCTGAGGTAGAAGGATCATTTGAGCCTAGTTTAAGGTTGCAGTAAGCTATGACCCTGGGTGACAAAGTGATGCTGTACCTCAAAAAAAAAAAGAAAGAAAGGAAAAGAAGAAGAAAATAAAAGAAAAGAAACTAGGAAAGGAAAGTAATTTGTTTACTTTGTCTCCTTTTCCCCATTCTATTAAAAATATACTTTTGAACAGTTAACATTAGGTAACGATACTTTATATGTTTTAGCTAATTAGATATGACAAATTTTTAACCTGCTTTTTTCTTTTTTCTTTTTCTTTGTGGTTGGGAAGTTCCCTGGCACAGAAAAGATCTAAAAATCTCAATCCTACCTGTCTAGTAATTATTGGCTGTCTGATTTTGGGTTACTTACCTTCTGTAAGTTTCAATTTCCTGGTTCCTAAAATAGATATAAAAATAGCTCCTTGCAGAGCTACGAATATCAAGTAAGAACGCAGATTAAGAAACATAACTCAATACAACAGTATGAGCACTCTATGAATGGTAGCTGTCAATATTTATCACTGCCAAATTGCATTATTTATTGAAGAAGAAGCGGTTTCTGTTTTTAACCTCTTAGTGGCATGAAACTGCTTTTGCAAAACATATGATTATTATTTTTTTTACAAACCATGTGGGTTGTAGCAATAGGCATCCCATCTTTCACTCCTATTGAGACGGATTCCATAATCAATAATGCCAGTTTTTCCAAATCCACAGTTGGGCCCTGGCTTCACAATGGGGTATCCAACTCTGCCCTTGGCCATCCATCCAGCAGCACAGACATGAAATCCTGCAAGAGGAAGGAGGTTATGGACTTAACTGGTAAACTCCCCAGCCGAGCAAAGACGGCCACTTCCAACAGTAAGTGAAATCCCGTTTATGAAAAAGGGGAAAAGTTATTTTCTTAAACATTTTTAAAGTTTGAATATACATGAAATGCAACTTCTGATTTTTACTAGAAAACTACATCTTGCTTGAAATAAAAGACAGGTGGACTAGAAATCATAATACCGTGGATATAAAAATCATCCAAGTTCAGAGCTGGCGTCTTTTCACAGATGGCCTATGTAGTATCATAGGAGAATTTCTGAAATGATCAATTCTGAAAAAATATTTTCAAGTGGTAATTTAATTAATTTCGATTTCAGGATCAATTAATTTATTAGCAATATTTTTAAAGATTTGAATAAGAATAAATTCTCTCATAAATTTCAAAGGCCCAGCCCTGTTTCCCTTGCTAAACCTCAGAAGTTGTTCTAATAACTGCCAGTGCCATCCAAGAGTGATTTTACTAGAAGTCCAGGATGGCTAGTAAAGACTTAGGCCAGGGCCAAGTGTGGTGGCTCAAAACTGTAATTCCAGCACTTTGGGAGGCCAAGGTGAAGGGATTGCCTGAGCCCATGGGCTTGAGAGCAACCTGGACAACTTCACGAGACCTCATCTCTACACACACACACAAAATTAGCTGGATGTGGTAGCATGTGCCTGTAGTTCTGGCTACTTGGAAGGCTAAGGCGGAAGGATCGCCTTAGTCCAGCAGGTCGACACTGGGGTGGCCATGAGCATGCCAGGGCTCTCCAACTTGGGCAAAGGAGTGAGACTTGAACTTAAAAAAAAAAAAAAAGACTTAGGCCTTTGTACCCATCATTCCAGTTCTTTTTCCCACAAGCCCTGTGATTATAAATGAGCCGTCAACTGGAGAGGACTTTGGGGCATTTGAGAGAACACCATTATTTTAGTCTTGGGTAATATAAAATAATAGCATAAACTTTGCTGGCAATATGCTGTCAGCAAAGGAGTTCTGAATGGGGGTGGCCCATTCTCCTGAAAGTCCAGGAGAGAGAGTAGCCACCTGTGTTTTATAAAAAAACAAATAACACCAGATAATTGCTGGGGTCTTCATCTTTCTCCTATCTTACAACTTTAGCTTAATCCTCATTTTCCTCGTAGTTTTTGAACCAAAAGTACAAATACATTCTCCCACTTAATGTAAAAAAAAGGAAAACAAGTCACTAAATTTAATATTTCTCCTACCAAATAAATTTCCTTGTAAGACTCAATGTAGTACCATAGCCTCATTTAACAGCCAAGGAGACCGGGCGCAGTGGCTCACTCCTGTAATCGCAGCACTTTGGGAGGCAAAGGTGAGGATTGCCTGAGTCCAGGGGTTCAAGACCAGCCTGGGCAACTTGGCAAGATCTCGTTTCTACAATAATTCAAAATATTAGCCAGGTGTGGTGTTGCGCATCTGTGGTTCCAGCTACTTGGAAGGCTGAAGCAAAAGGATCACCTGAGCCCAACAGGTCAAGGCTTTGGTGGCCGTTAGCATGCCACTGCACTCCAGCCTGGGTGACAGAGTGACTCAAACAAAACAAAACAAAAACCCGGGTAACCCCTTCGAGTCCCCTTCCACTGTGGGAGCTTTTCTGTCCTCTCAATAAATCCTGCTTTAAAAAAAAAAAAGAAAAGAAAAACCCACCAAAGAAACCTATACCTAGAAGTCAAGAAGAGGTAGAATACTAAACATGAATAGCAATGACACTAAAATTAGTGAGAAACTTAAATGACATTGAAATAATGAGGTCTTCGCTTTGACTTTTTTTTTTTAAGCTCACATGGGGTTGTGACCTCAAATAAGTTGTTAGTACATCCGCCAACTCCAGGCAGATGGTTAGGGGCTTAGAGAACTATCAGAAGGGACTGAAGAGAGAGGTCTTATTAAGGGTTACAGAAAAGGTGAGCTGTTTTTCTCCCCCAAGGTTGAAAAAGAAGAAAAATCATTGTCAAATCAGTTACCAATTTTTCTGGCTGCCTCTAGCTGCTTGTAGGTTGCAAGACGGCCACCTTCAAATTCACAGACCACCTTGGCTTCTGTATACGTGAGCTTGTATTTGCCAGACCGGGCTTCTCTATGGTACACACCTGCTGCTTGTTCTGTGAAATCACACAACATTATAAATGTACTATTATTCATTCTTGTGGAACAAGGGAAATTTTGTGGCCTCAGTTGGAAGATTACGTCAGCTATTGTTCCTGCCAAAAGGCTTTCTGGGTCAGCAGCCTTGTGTGGCTAAGTTTTCATTGTTAGAAAACTTTGGGGGAAAACATATGAATGAGGGGAATTTTAGGAGAATTTAGGGACATAGGCAGAAGCTTGAGGCTAAATTATGTTTTTGACCTGATGGCCTGAAAGGAAGTTTTTACAACAATGTATTTTTACACTATCCACAGGTGATAAAGTGTTGGCTTTATTTTGGGTTTAAGTCATATAAAAACTTGGAAAGGTAAGCAGTAGGAAGAAAAAAGGAGGTGAAGGCAAAATAAATAAATGAAAATGAGTCCATTAAGCCCGGCGTGGTGGCTCATGCTTATAATCCCAGCACATCGAGAGGCCGAGGTGAGAGGATTACCAGAGACTACGAGTTCAAGACCAGCCCTGGCAACTTGGTGAGACCTTATCTCTACAATAAATTAAAAAAAAATTAGCCGAACGTGGTGGTGCGTGCCTGTAGTTCCAGCTACTTGGAAGGCTGAGGTGGTAGGATCTCCTGAACCCAGCAGGTCGAGGCTGCGGTGGCCGTGAGCGTGCCAATTCCCTTCAGCCTGGGGGACAGAGTGAGACTACAACTCAAAAAAAAAAAAAAAAAAGAAAAGAAAATGAGTCCATTATGTAGGCTCACAATGATGGAGAAAAATAAGCCAAAATATCCATTTGAGGGAAATGACTAATGCAATATAATTATGAATTTAGTAAACAAAGAAAAATTGAAGGTCTGAAGGAATCCAAAGCAAACAAATACTAATTTAAGGAAAAGAAAAATAGCTTCAAACACAGCAGAGAAAAAATTGGACACACCTAACTACCAGTCAGACCCTATGCTTTTATCTGATTTATCTTCTAGTTCACATGTTGTTTCCAACATATTTTAGGAAGTGTTAAGTCATGTGTGAGTTGTCTTTCAATAGATCACTGTCTGAATGGGTTGTTTTGAGTCTGGAGTGCTTTCTGCCATAGAAACAATGTGAAAAGATTCCCAGGATAATAGTCATGACGTTAGCTCTGTAGTTACTTCTATGTAGTCTGCCGGATTATGGTTAAATCTTTGTACCATGGCCTGTGTAACCAGCTACCATTAAGATTTCTTGACACGCAGCAAGACATGAGTTCAAGGGAAGTAGAAATATAGTTTCTTGTGAAGTTGACACTGTCACAGTTCAATAAGAGATAATGCTTGGCATTTTCTGTTTTCTAACCTCCAAGGGAGTCCACTCATATATGGTAAAGTCTATTACTCACACAGAAGGCCCTAGTTAATCTGATGCTCGTAGGTCAGAGGATTCCAGGAACATCACAACCAGTCAAGTTGTCCCCCCACCTCTTTTTTTTTGAGTTGGAGTCTCACTCTGTCGCCCAGGCTGGAGTGCAGTGGCATGCTCACAACCACCGCAGCCTTGACCTGCTGGGTTCAGGTGATCCTTCCACCTCAGCCTTTCAACTAGCTGGAACTACAGACATGCGCCACCATGCCCAGTTAACTTCTTGATTTACTGTAGAGATGAAGTCTTGCCAAGTTGCCCAGCCTGGTCTCGAACCCGTGGACTTGGGCAATCCTCGCATCTTGGCCTCCCCAAGTGCTGGAATTATAGGCGTGAGCCACCGTGCCCAGCCTCAGTTTGGTTATTTTAAGCGTTATACCATGGGATATTTTGCTAGGCACTATGGGTCAAGTTCTTTCCTGAAGAAACTTGGACATTAGTGAACATTATGCTTTATCTTGAAATAGAGGAACAATAAGGCTTTTGGTAGAGAAGGGAGTCATGTTTAACTTTTGTTTCATAATAGAGATTGTTGATTATTAAAAAATGTTAAAATTATATCTATTCCCTGAAAATATAGAATAAGAAATCTTTTCTTTGAAAAAAATTTTGTAGGAATTACTGTAACATATGCCAAGTTTTCTCAAATTGATTTTCTTGGTATTTTACTCCAAAATCAAAATATAATGTTTACAGGAACAAAATTTACAAATTAAAAAAATAGTTTTAGCCGGGCTCGGTGGCTCCTGTAATCCCGCGCTTTGGGAGGCTGAGGTGAGTGGATTGCCTGAGCCCGCGGGTTCGAGATCCACCCAGGCAACTTGGAGAGACCTCACCTCTACAATAAATCAGAAAATTAGCTGGACATAGTGGCGTGCACCTGTAGTTCCAGCTATTTGGAAGGCTGAGGTGAAAGGATCGCCAGAGCCCAGCAGTCTGGGCGACAGAGTGAGAATCCAACTGAAAAAAAAAAAAAAGTTTTATATTTTCCCCTCAGTAATTTTTCTTAATCTTTTGATATCTGCTGATACTTGTCTAGTAACAGAAATAGCAAAAATATATGTTATAAATAATTTTCAATTTAATTTATTAAATATCAGCATTCCACATTGTTTCTCACAGAGAACCAACTTCCCAGCATCTTGCTTTAGGAACAAATTGAGAACTCTCGGTGAACCTACCTGACAACTTTAAACAAGGCAATTACTTTTAGAGCATTCTTCAATTTGGAATATTACGCTATTAAAATGGATCCTTTTACAATGAATCCTAATTTTGCCTTTCAGAAGAAATAATATTTTATTAATTTTTTAGTCAATAGTAATTTATTTTTTTAAACTGATAATTTGTTTAACCATTACAGTCTTTTCTCCTTTTAGCAAGTGCCAACAGATAGAATGCTGACTCTGGTTTCCACTGCTGGTTCCACTGTGGAAGAGTCATATAATCTTGTATAACTTGATAGGCCTCAGTTTCCTCATCTATCAAATGGGAATGATAGCTTCTGGACCCTAGTAGGAACTCAAGATATGTTACTTTTCCTTTCCCTTCTTTTTCAAATTCAACAATGACTGAAAAGAATTGCTTATTTATGCATTTTCAATTTTCAAGATCCATGTAAACTGATTGAAATTTCTTGTCTTTAAGCGTTTTTTTGTTTGCTTGTTTGTTTAAAGTACAATTTAAGAAATGCGAGCTGGGCGCAGTGGCTCACGCCTGAAATCCCAGCACTTTGGGAGGCTGTGGCAAGAGGATTACCTGAGCCCGGGGGTTCGAGACCAGCCTGGGCAACTTGGTGAGACCTCGTCTCTCCAATAAAATAAATAAAAAAATTAGCCAGGCATGGTAGCACGCGCCTGTAGTTCCAACTTTATGGAAAGGCTGAGGTGGAAGGATCATCTGAAGCCAGCAGGTTGAGGCTGTGGTGCCGTGAACATGCCACCGCACTCCAGCCTGGGTGACAGAGTGAGACTCCAACTCAAGAAAAAAAAATAATTAGAGGATATACCAGAATTAAAATAAGCCTTAGGGATTCCTTACTTCAACCTTCTCATTTTACTTGTTTGGACCCATAACCTAAGATAATTGGAAGTGTCTTGTTCTTGATAGTTGCTAACAGATTCATGCCTTCTAATCAACTCTTTTCTCCCTAAATACTTTCTAATATTATATTGACCCAACCAACTGTAAACAATCTGTGCTAGGTTGACTGGTCAATAATTCGTCCCAGATTGAAGCAATTTGCAAATATCCTGAGCCTCGTATTTGCAGCATACTATTAACAAACATTTGGATTTCCTCCTCTCTACCTCTGCAGCAGAACTTCAATTGTCCAGGCTTACATTTTTGTAATATACAACATTACTTAAAAAAAAAAACCCTTCAAATTACTTGATTATTAGAGAGTTTGACATTTCAGTTTATCTGTATGGGTTTAATTCTTTACTAGCTTTATGAAATTTAAAAAATGTCTGACAAATATGAATATGTTTTCTAAATTTGATCGTGTGCAGTGAAAATAACAGAGATATGCTCATCCCTCTACTAAATTCCAGAACCCATCTTGTCTGAATGGATCACATTGAAACTAGTTCACTGGCTCAAGCTGAAAAAAAAAGAGGTGGCAAGGGTATGCATTACAAATCAGTCTTTTTAATGAAATCCACATGGTTGCAGTTATTACCAGAGAGAAACATGCCTAAAGGGAAAATATTCTGCAAGTGTGTGTTGTTTAGCAAGCATAAACCAAGAAGTAGGTTAATTTTGCCTTCTCTTTGTTTCTTTGTTCTATATAAGAATCCATCAATTTTTTTCCTAAACAATTCATAAAATATTATCAATTTGTATCATGAGAATTAAAGCATTGTTTAGTGTACTATAAAGAGTAGTTGGGGTTTTCCGTATTTTGTTTTTTTTATCTACTGTTTGTCTTCACCATTTGGCCTATGTCATTCCTTACATTTAACAACACAAAATTTCAAAAAAGAAACTTTCCTTGTTCAACAAAAAGGTTAGAAAAGTATTTACATGGACAGCATATGCAAAAAGAATCAAAGTGGTAAGAACATATTCAGAAGAAGAAATCCTTTTCATTTTTTTTTCTGTATTTCAAGCTGACTTTGTGAAACTCATCAACAAATATTTGGGAAAACTAAGATATACAATAAAGCTCCGAGTACATGCAACAATGATTATAAAAATTTTTGTATACTCCAGTCTACCTGTTATGAAATATGATTGTAAATGCATTGAAATAAAAGCAAAAGAACATATTGGTAGTTTTAGTTTGTTAAAGAAATACTTCTCACTATGCTACTACATTTGCTCTGAAAACATGTTTAAATATATTTGCATATTAAATATAAACACTAACCGCTATTTTTACCAAGCAATCCACGTTATCCACTTTATAAAATGCTATTTTAACTTTTATAAGACAAGAACATTTTTAAAAATATGCATTCCTATGGCTATCTTTTCTAAGCATTTTCTTTGAAAACTTCAGCTTTGAACGGAATAGAAAAATGTACTGCCTTGATTCTCTTCTCTATGATTCAAAGGATTGACATTCCCACCAAGAAGCTCATGAGTGAAGTTTCTTACCAAGCCATATAGAGTTATGAAAAATCCCATCCTTGAATCCCCATCCTTGAGCTTCTTCCCACAGCGTGAGAAATAAGTAAATTAAGATGATCATATCGTCAGTTGTAGAGAAACAACAGCCTGCCGGGGCTGCTCACGATAAATTCTCAGAGCAGTGGCTGAAATGTGACTGAAACATCTGGTTTCCACATCTTTTAAATCGTTTTTTTCAACTGTGAGGTCAGCAAGTACTCTCCAATGGCATTTTCTGCTGTAGAGTTACACAATTATCTCAGTGTCTGAGGCAAATCCTCTGACTCATTTGCATTGGCAACCAAAGCTAAAGATACAGAATGATCATCTACGTTTTAAAATTCACTTACTCAGAAAGGAGTTCATTTATCTGTTAGTCACAAACACTCTTCTGTTAGAAAGTTCATGTAACTTGATGTCGATTCAGCAGTGATTAAAAGGATGCCAAAGTATAACAGGCACGTTAAGAGAAATCCTAAATGTCTTATTTGCAGCGACAATTATGGGGTATGGGGTTAAGCACTAATCTTTAATTTGTCCCTGGTCATGTTGCACTGGTTTTTCCTACACGTTATCAAGCTTGTATAAAAAATTTAAAACAAGATGTGTGCACAGTTTGGCAAATTTTAAGCTTTCTTTAGTGATATAGGACTTCATTTTTTGTGTGCATTTGTCCTGGGCTGAGATCTCTTGCAGTCTTTAGTTTGTTATTGTTAGCAGGTTAATAAATGCATCAGCTCCCAGAAAAGTAATTTGATTTCCAGCTTTGGGACATTCCAGCAGCTTTGGGGTATCCTATTATAGCATAAATTTCCCCAGGTCACAAATTCTTGAAGTGTTGGGAGAAAAGGTGGGTAGACTATAATAAAGTTAACAAAAATTGCCCTAGATTTTCTAAACCATTCTAACTTTGAAGATGATCGAAATTATAGGTAATAATTACCACCGTAAAGTCATCATGCCTTCAAATATCCCAAATTTTCCTCTCTTTTTGTGTAGAGTCCTTGGGCAACATGTCTAGCAATAGTCCCAGTCCCACTGATGTTAATGGCATTTTCTGTTGCTTACTCAGAGTCATTTGTTGACAGCTTTTGATTGTCTCTTTTTTTTTGAGTTGAGGTCTTACTCTTGCCCAGGTTGGTGGGCATTGGCATCATCATGCTCATTGCAACCTTGATCTCCTGGGCTTGGGTGATCCTTTTGCCTCCACCTCCCAAGTAGCTGGGACTACAGGTGTGAGCCACCACATCTGCCTAATTTTCTAATTTTTTTGTTTAGACAAGGTCTCCTTATGTTGTCCAGGATGGTCTCAAACTCCTGGGCTCAAGTGATCCTCCTGCCTCAGCCTCCCAAAGTGCTGGGATTACAGACGTGACCCACTGTGCCCAGTCTGATTTTTTTTTTAATTGGTCATTCTTTGCTACTCAACTTCTCTACTTTTGGTGCCAAACTTCTTCTCATTCACTCCTATTATGGTACTTATTTCTCCCATGCGTTCTCAGTCCCTCTAATCACATTGGAATCCTTTGAAAAAACCAACTTTCTGGACATGCTCTGGTCTGAAATTAGCTTTGAATGGGGTATGGGGTTAGCACTAATCTTTAACTTGTCCCTGGTCAAGTTAAAGAAGGCAGTCATGGGGAGGCAGACTGAGGGTCCAGAATTTATTGAATGCTCACTGAGTTGTGCATAAAGTTACTAGAGCTCAAAATCTCTATTTGGGCCTGTGGCAAATGAGAGATGAGGGAATTGTGCCCGAGTTCACAGATAGAATTTGTGAATTTAAGAATGGTATAAAAAGGATACAGTCTAGACCCAGTGGGTGTGATTATGAAGACAGGCGTGGTCAGCGAGAACAGGACGAATAGATAGTTGGAAGGAAAAGACCATCATATTTTTCTGGAAAGTAGAATTACATGCGTATTTTAAGTTTGTGGTTTAGGAAGTAAGAATAACTTGCTTCTGCAATGCTTCAGCCACACTGTCATAGCCTTCCCCATTTTTTGCCTGTCACATCACATTCTCTGGCTGTGTCCTTCTGGATCTCTTTCAAGCATCTAATTTCCCCCAAGTTCTCATCTATCAAAAAATTACTTTCAGGAAAGGGTTTGCAATTAATCTTTACTTAGGCCAAATAACTAACAACAGATAGCCTTCTATGTTCATTTGCATTTTAATTAAGCTCTAAGTAGAGCAGGGTGTGAATGTTCAACTTGTTTTAACACAAAAATTTAATGAATCACATTGATGAATTAACCCAATCTCGGGTGGAGGATTTTTTTCTCCCCTCTTTCAGCTCCCATGCAGAATATAAATATTTCCCCTTACTTCTGTACAGTGTTTGAAATCGTTGCCCTCTCTATCATCAAGGAAACAGAGAACAATGCCTAATGATGCTGGCTCTAATTTGGAAGGCATATTCAATCCTATTATGGAAAAAAAGAGGAATTTTCTTTTTTGGAAGTGTCACTCTGTTACCCAGGGAGTGCAGTAGCATGATCATGGCGCACCACAGCCTCGGCCTTGTAGGCTCAGATAAACCTTCTGCCTCAGCCTCCCAAGTAGCTGGGACTACAGGCTCACAACACCACACTCGGTTAATTTTTTATTTTTATTGTTTGTGAAGTCAGGGTCTCACTGTGTTATCCAGGCTGGTCTTGAACTCCTGGGCTCAAGCAATCCTCCTGCTTCAGCCTCCCAAAGTGCTGAGATTACAGTGTGAGCCACAGCACCTGGCCTGGGTTTGTTTTTTGTTTTTTTTAATTACAATTTAAAAAAAAAAAAATTGAGACAGGGTCTCACTATGTTTCCCTGACTGGTCTTGAACTCCTGACCTCAAGCCATCCTCCTACTTAGGCCTCCTAAAGTGCTGGAATCGCAGGCATGAGCCACCGTGGCTAGCCAGAAATGGGGTTTTAATGTGGAAAAGATGCAGAGGGTAATCCAGGGAGAAAAAGAGAGAGAAGAAAAGAGAGTAGCAAAGGAAGTGTTGCCTATGAACTTATCTTGGAAGTTCCCTCACAAGCACCCTCTGCCCAACCTCCTGCTCACACTACCCAGGATAAGTCTCTTGAGGAGCTGAGAGAAGATACACTGATGAAAGTTACTGTCAAAGGCCCAGAAGACTTTGCCAGGCAAATATTCTGCCTTTACAGAGGAATGGCCTCCCCTCCTTGAATCTCTTGCTAAAAGATCTTGGTTAAGGTACGCAGTGGCTCCTTTTGTGTCTGCCACCACTGGCTGAAAACCCAGCAAGACTGTGTTTTTGGTAGAGGCAGATCCTTTTTTGGTTACTTTCCCACAATATTCCACCATGGCTATAAGCCTAAATGGATACTAGATACCTAAAGGCATGATGGGGAGAACTCCTTATCTGAAATGGGGTTAGGGCTGCACTGAACAAACCTTAAGATCTGGTAAGCTGCCAGAGTGGTTTAGTGATGTCACTGGTGTACAAACTTAACTAAAAAAGGAGACATTAAAGTAGAATTTCTTTCTCTTTTTTTTTTTGGGGAGTAGGAGTCTCACTCTGTCGCCCAGGCTGGAGTGCAGTGGCACGCTTACAGCCACTGCAGCCTCCACCTACTGGGCTCAGGTGATCCTTTTGCCTCAGCCTTCGAGTAGCCAGAACCACAGGCATGCACCACCATGCCTGGCTAATTTTTTGATTTATTGTAGAGACGAGGTCTTGCCAAGTTGCCCAGGCTGGTCTTGAATCCTTGGGCTTAGGCAATCCTCTCACCTCCAAAGTGCTGGGATTATAAGTGTGAGCCACCGCACCTAGTCAATTATATCCTTTATTGATTATATTTTGTAATTTTGAAAAGATAAGGAAAAAGCAAGAAGAGGAAATCAGAAATAGGTGGAGCTCAATGAATTACAAAATATGTCAGTAGAGGACATCTTTAACACTGTCAGTAAGGTCAGGAAATTAGTGCCCCGCCTACTCCAGAATCTCCACATGGACTAGGATGGTCATAAAGGCAAAAAAGGAAGAAAACCCATTCCCCTAGAGTACAATTTAACATGATTGGAGAGACATTTTTATGCATGGCATACAACCAGATTAAAGGAACGAAATATGTGACATTCTACCCGTTCATTCAACAGTGAATGCAAGCTTTTACAGGCCAGTAAGCAGGAAGGAGCCAAATTAGAACAACGGGAAGTCTTTGGAAAAGTGAAATATGTAATTACTTTATATAAAAAACTTTGAGACAGTAAATATGAGCCTATGCATACCATTGAACAGAATAATATGCTTTCATATTTATGGGCAAACAGATATCAGAAAGAGATCTAAAATTGACATTGGATTTCCTGTAGCCATATGATGTGATAGTCATCAGTAATGTTCATCAAATATTTCTGGCTTTTCAACTTCCAGCAACTACAGCATTGTACTTGTGACCACCTATAGTTTAGTGGGGCCATGTGATTATTTTTGGCCAATGAGATGTGAGTAAAAGTTATGTATGTCATTTCAGAGATGCGGGTTTGAGCGCTGATGCTCCAGAACTCTGCTGGCATAGAGGAAAATAGTATGATGGCAGTTGCTCTATTAGCCCAGACCCCTGATTAATCCCTGGATATTATGTAACATAAACGATCTAGAAACCTTTGTTGTTTTAAGAAGTCATTGAGAGTTTAGGTTCCTTACTGTTACCACTTAATCTAATCAGATTTATAGCAAGAAGCGAGCTTATATGGGTATTAAAGCAAAGAGTGACTTCAAGAGGTTGAAAGTCTAGGGATATTCAGACGCAAAAACTAAGACAAGGAGAAGAAAGATGAAGAGGAGATGAGAATAAGGAAAATAAGACAGTGAGCGTGCCACTGCCTTCCAGCCTGGGTGACACAATGAGATGCCAACTCAAAAAAAAAAAAAAGAAAGAAAAAAAAAGAAAATAAGACAGTGATTGATGGACTCAATATTCTCTCTCTTTCTCTCAACCCCCCAAACTCCTTATAACACACAGTTCCCCAGTCTGTGATTTGTCCTTCCAAATATATTGACCAGTACTCACCCATATGCATTCATTCCAATCAGGCTGCTCCCTATACCTCTGGTAAATCTTGAAAATGCCTGCCAGCCGGGCTCAGTGGCTCAGCCTGTAATCCTGCGCTTTGGGAGGCTGAGGTGGGTGGATTGCCTGAGCCCTCGGGTTCGAGACCCGCCTGGGCAACTTGGCGAGACCTCATCTCTACAATCAATCAAAAACTAGCCAGGCGTGGTAGCGCACGCCTGTAGTTCCAGCTACTTGGAAGGCTGAGGCAGAAGGATCGCCAGAGCCCAGCAGGTCGAGGCTGCGGTGGCCAGGAGTGGCCACTGCACTCCAGTCTGGGTGACAGAGTGAGACTCCAACTCA
>CAUYQG010022876.1:0-10699 GCA_963574415.1 Tarsius wallacei
CCTAGGCATACACTCGTTCCCGACCCGACGCTCTTCCGATCTAACCCAGTCTCCCCTGTATTTCTCGCTCTTTTTTTTTGAGTTGGAGTCTCACTCCGTTGCCCAGACTGGAGTGCATGGCTGCTCCCGGCCACCGCAGCCTCGACCTGCTGGGCTCCGGCGATCCTTCCGCCTCCGCCTTCCGAGTAGCCGGAACTACAGGCGCGCGCTACCACCCCGGCGCATTTTTTGATTTATTGTAGAGATGAGGTTTCGCCAAGTTGCCCGGGCGGGTCTCGAACCCGCGGGCTCAGGCCATCCACTCACCTCGGCCTCCCAAGGCGCGGGATGACGGGCTGAGCCCCGAGCCCGGCTCATGCTGCTTTCTGAAAGCCCTGGAGCCTCCTAAGTGGAGCCACACCGTGCTTGCCTTTTGTGATTGGCTCGTTCCTCTTGCGTCTTCGAGGCTCACGTATGTTGCAACGTGTGCCAAAACTGCCTTTTCAACACGCAACATGTGTGTGTGTTGTATGTTGCCTTGCCATGTGCCTGTCGACAGACCCTCGGGCAGCTGCCGCATTCTGGCTGCGGTGACGACGCTGCGGCAGCCGCGGGTGGACGAGGCCGTGTTAAGAGGCCCGGGGCGCAGCCCCGACCGAGGCGCGCTCGCTGCGTCCTTCCTTCTGTCCCGGGCTCCAAGTTCGGCCACAGGCGACGGCCGGAGTGGGTCCCAAGTTCAACCCGCAGGGGGCAGCAAACCTCCACACACGCGATGGCATGCTCGGCAAAGCGCACCTGTTATTCTTTTTTTTTTTTTGAATTGGAGTCTCACTCCATCGCCCAGATTGGAGTGCAGGGGCCGCTCCCGGCCACCGCAGCCTCGACCCGCTGGGCTCCGGCGATCCTTCCGCCTCCGCCTTCCGAGTAGCTGGAACGACAGGCGCGCGCCACCACGCCCAGCTGATTTTTGACTTATTGTGGAGATGAGGGCTCGCCAAGTTGCCCGGGCGGGTCTCGAACCCGCGGGCGCAGGCCACCCACTCACCTCGGCCTCCCAAGGCGCGGGATGACAGGCTGGGCCACCGAGCCCGGCTGCCTGTTTTTCTACTGTGTTGAACGGGGCTTCCTTAGGGCAGAGCTGACACTTCTTGCCACGTCCCCGTGTCCAGTGCGAGGAGCGCCTGAAGCACCGATGTGGGTTTCCCGCACAGAGAATGCTTTCCTCGTGGCACGCGGAAGGACGGCGCGTCCGGATGGCGGCTCTGAGGCCCTGCTGGGAACTTCCGCGACCTTGCCACCACGCCTCGGCCCACCGCGCGTTCGGTCACCTTGCCGCCTCTGCAAGCTCTGCAGCGGTTTCCGTCATTCAAGGAGTTGCCTCTGGCTTTTCTGAGGAACAGGCCCTGCTGGCGGTCTCTCTCGGGACCCTTGTCACCTCCTCCCCTGCCCAGACAAGCAAAGCTCATGTTGGTCAGGACCACCATGGACCCAGCTCCAAAGAATCGACGCTTCCTCACCTCCTTGCGGCCAGACGCGGCCCCTGATGCCGTGGCCCCTGATGCCGTCTGTCCCTGAGACACAAGCTCAAATCTCCTGAGTTCACGGTTTTACTTTCCTGACAGAGGCTCTTCCTTCTCCTTGTTTGTTTTTGCTGTTGTTGTCTGTGTTGTTTTGTTTTGTCTGCTTTCTACCTAAAACCTAATTGGAACACAAAAGATGGGGCACCGACTGTCACATGAGACTGCCAGGGAAACAGAAGCCATGTGACGAGCGCTGCAAGGCAGACAAAGAGCCAGGGGCAGTGGTAGCCAGGAGAGAGGCGTCAGTGGACTACTTTGTTTTTTTTTTTAGGTAGGATTTCATTCTGTCAAGCAGGCTGGAGCACAGTGGTATGATTCCAGCTCACCACAGCCTCAACCTCCTAGGCCCGGGCAATCCTTCCACCTGAGCCTCCCTAGTAACTGGTACTACCCACACTCCACCACACCTGGCTAATTTTTTCTTTATTTCTTTTGTAGAAACAAAGTCTCACTATGTTGACCAGGCTGGTCTCGAACTCCTGGGCTCAAGTAATCCTCCTGCCTCAGTCTTCCAAAGTACGGGGATGATAGGCGTGAGCCACTGCACCTTGCTTATGCATTTTAATTGCCATACTGAGATTTATGTTGGGTGAAGCAGAACCCAACCCCTAAGTGAGATGGATGACACTCTTGGGCAGATGAGTTAAAAGTGTGTTGAGAGATAAGAACAAGACACACACTATTTTTTAAATTTTTATTTGAGAGAGTGTGCCTAAAATACAGTGCAGAACTACATTTTTACCAGACGTGGGGCTGAAAATACAAAGGCAGATATTGCATGGCATTTAAAGTAATGAGTTGGTAGACCTTTAGATAAACAAAGAAGTGACATTGAGGAATGGAAATAGCAGGAAAGGCTGGCTTTTCAAAAAATAGGAGCAGAGCTGAATTTCACAACATTTCTCATAAAAATCCTGCATGTGGGGTGCCCTGTTCATTGACAGCTTTAATTTGCTATAATAACTCATTCAGGAAGTGCCACCGGGCCAAGATAACCCTGTCCCCATCCACACCCTATGATTTGGGGAAGGCAGTCTGAGGGTTCTGTGTACGTCGCTAAAGTGTCCATCCAGTGAAATGAACATTTATCAACGAGAGAGGGAGAGAGAGGAGGAGGAGGAGGAGGAAGATTCACAGAAGCAGCACAATGAGAGGGTTGAAGGAAGAGAACATTCCAGAATCAACAGCACTCAGAGCAACGAAGCCCAACAGAAGGAGGGTGAGGGAGGATGAGGGGTAAGGGTCAAACCATGTCTAGGCCTCTGACCCTCATGTCTTCGCTGTGCTTGGAAAGGGTGTGAGATGACTCGTCACACTTGCCTTTCATCTGGAGAATGAAGCACGAAGACACGTTAACACAAGAGCAAGTCATGTGGCACGGTGTGTAAGTCACGGCCAGATCGCATGGTTCAGAGGACAGGTGCTCAGAAACTGATAGAACAGGGAGAACTCCAAGACGGAGAAGAGCCGGGAAAGCGTTTCATTGCGGAGACAGGAATAGGGAGAATGTATACAGGGAGAAGGCGGGGGGAAGGAGGTTCTAGGTAGAATGGAAGAAAAGACAAGGAGGCCTGACAATGTTTGTGGGGATGGAAGGAAGCCTTGTTTTGGGAAATAGCGGCGACTCGATCTAGGCTCAGCTGGATCAACGGCTGGATGCCCTCAGAAACTAGCAAAAACGTTGTGAAGCTGAGCAGGAGAGTAAATCTTACTTCCTAGCGAGTGGAGATAATGGGCGTTGGCATTCCCAACTCCACTCAAAGCCTTCGTGGTTGGGAAACCCAGCAGCATCCCAGGGGCCCGAGCTGGCACCGAGTCTGCGCTCAGGGGCCAGCCGCTCTCCTCACTCTCCACCAAACGCCATCCATCAGCCTCAGAGCGGCTCCTCCAGAGAAGGCAACCCAGCCTCCAGAGGGGACTGCCATGTCCCGTCCCTGGGGAGAAGACAGGGAGCCAACTGGTGCTTGCAATTTGGAGAGAAAAGACAAATGGAGAGTCTTTTGGGAAAGGCCGAGAAAAAGTTCTCAAAAGTAGCCACCGTGGTACCATGGAACCTTGGCAGAGGCCAAAAATTGCCACCAGGGCTTGACACTTTCTAAAGCTGCTAACTTGGGGGAAGCAAACTGATGTCCAGAGGACCAGGGGGACTTAACAATGCTTCAGGCCAGGCTCGGTGGCTCAGCCTGTCATCCCAGCACTTTGGGAGACCGAGGTGAGTGGCTTGCCTGAGCCCACGGGTTCGAGACCAGCTCAGGTAACTTGGCGAGACCTCATCTCTACAATAAATCAAAAATTAGCCGGGTGTGGTGGCGCATGTCTGTAGTTCTGGTTACTTGGAAGGCTGAGGCAGAAGGATTGCCGGAGCCAGCAGGTCGACACTGGGGTGGCCGTAAGTGTGCCATTGCCCTCCAGCCTGGGCAACGGAGCGAGACTCTGACTCAAAAAAAATACAAAACAAAACCCAGCAACAATGCTTCAGAAGAGAGAAGAGACCCTCATTCCTGGTGCTGTTCCACTCTTCTCCAGACAAGCTCTCCAATTTCTCCCACTTCCATATCCTCAGGTAATAAAAGAGTCACTATTGGATGAGGGTGTCCAGGAGAGTTCGCCCATCCTATGTCAAGGCATCAAAAGGTCTGGAGTGACCTATATTAACCACAAACAGGAAGAAAGAGAATGTCATGGCAACCATGCAAGAACCCTATTTACCCCCACACAAAAAATAACCAGTGCTTCTGGAACTTGAGAATGATATGAGAGTTCATCAAAGTGCAGATTCTGCACTTCACCCCCGGAATTCCTGATTCCGCTAGCTGGCAAACCCTGGTCAAGCATAGAGCAATATCTGATTGACCTTTAATTCCAATTCAATTGATATGTATAAAATGCTGCGACCTAATGAACACGTCTTCAATTTCTTTCGAATACTAGCAGGGGAAAAGCAATGCCTTTTTAAATTTATATCACAGACTCGAAATAGAGTCTCTATTCCATAACCCTTCTTCCATCTATGGTATCCTTTAAAAAAATACCTTTCCTCCTTAAAAAAAAAAAAAAATCCATGTAGCCTGCAGTAGAGTGGCTACTATTTCACATTTTATCCTAACACGCTTTGGGCAGCTTTAATTGCTGTAACCCCTTTCAAAGAGATACTAGTTTTGTCTTCCCCTAGAAAGATTTATTTACATTTACTAAGAGTAAGAATCTGGGATCCTTTTCAAGGAACAAAAGCTTTTGCCCCTACCTTTTGGGAGGGGAGGAGAGACAGTTTTCCCTTTCCTATATAAATACCCAGACTTACATTTTCAGGCTTCTTCACCTACCTTAGAAACTCTAACGTGTGCCTGTGACATCTGGTCTTGCTCTTAGGGTTCAGATCTTAAGGGTTAAGAGTTGAGGCAAAGAGAACTGGCGTGAGTATTTGCTACGAGCAAATAATGACCTACTCTGCTCCTGAAGGCTTGTGTTCCCATTCAGGGCATGAAAAGTGCTGATACCAGGATGGAATCGCTTTCGTCAGACCCAGACAGAAGAGGGTCAAAAGTGCTTCCATGTCTGAGATAAGAACTGTTTCCAAGGACTTTCTAAAAACGCTTTCAAGTCCTTCATTCATCTCCGGCTTTGATAAGGTATATCACTAGACATTTTTTAGAACAGCAGTAATTCAGATAAGATGTTCTCCAAGAGCACTTGGTAAGCGTCAGCGTCTCCACCAATGAACTGGCAGCAACTCTGACTTTGCGCCTCTGGAACCAATGAATGCCATTTCTCATCAACTTATGCAAGTCACTTTTTGCCAATCAAAGCTCCCCTCACCCTTTCCTCACTGAGTGCACCAGTGGCTTGCCATTCCATGCATTCTGGGTGATAATCCCTATTTCTTGTTTTTTGTTTGGTTTGGTTTGGGTTGGGTTTTTTTTGGGGGGGGGGTTGTTGTTGTTTTTCTTTGAGTTGGAGTCTCTGTCGCCCATACTGGAGTGCAGTGGCCACTCCCGACCACCGCAGCCTCAACCTGCTGGGCTCCGGCGATCCTTCCGCCTCCGCCTTCCAAGTAGCCGGAATTACAGGTGCGCGCTATCACACCCGGCTAATTTTTTATTTATTGTGGAGATGAGGTCTCGCCAAGTTGCCCAGGCGGGTCTCGAACCCTCGGGCTCAGGCAATCCACTCACCTCAGCCTCCCAAGCGCGGGATGACAGGCTGAGCCACCGAGCCCGGCTGATAATCCCTATTTCTATTGCTGAGTAAACCCAACGTATTTAAAGATAATTTTCTCTAGTGTCCTTTTTTTTAGTTGGATAAGGATAATATTGATAAATATAGGTATTTTAAAACTTGACAATCCTGGCTGAGCACAGTGGCTCACACCTATCATCCCAGAATTTTAGGAGGCCAAGGCGAGAGGATTGCTTGAGCTCAGGAGTTCGAGACCAGCCTGGGCAACATAGCAAGACCTCGTCTCTACAAAAAAAATTTAAAACTTAGCCAGGCATGGTGGTCCATGCCTATAGTCCCTGCTACTTGGGATGCGGAGGCGATAGGATCGCCTGAGCCCAGGAGTTGAGACTGCAGGGAGCTGTGATCGAGCATCTGCCCTTCAGCCTGAGCGACAAGAGTGAGGCCTCAACTCCAAAAACAAAAACAAAAAAGAACAAAAAAAAAAACCTTAGCAACCCATGACAACCTCGGAAAAAAAGTATGAACTTAAGTATCTGTGAGAGAGTTTACAGCTTGGACAGATGGAGATTATGTAGAAATTATCATCATGTCAGTTTATCTATTTAACTTTTCCTGTATGTTAGGTGATGTTTCCCATTAATTAATTTATTACAACTCCAGGACAATAGATTTACCGCCCCCCCATTTTGGTATTCCCATTAAAGCTGTGAAAAGGATATATGGTCTACAAAAACATTACACAACGTGAGTAATTTGGATAGATAAGTGTGACAGATGTATATGGCTTTTTCTCATTTTTGGAAAAACGTCCCCCCAATTACCAATCTCTCTCTTCATCCAGAATCCTTCCCATTCACCATAACTTATTAGAGAATTTTTTTCAGTGAATATCTGTGTTTACAAAGAACTTTCAGTACTATGAAATACACCTTACCTCCCACTTTTCATGCCTTATTACTTTACTTATTGTTACAACAGCTCTGTGTCATATCACATAATCACAATTATCCTTTCTAGAGATGAGAAAACTGAGGCACAAAAAGGTTAAGTGATTTACCAAAGCCCATCCAGTTAATTAGTTTCAAAACTAAAGTTAGAGCCACGTAATTAAGTAGATATACTGTACTGTTTACTCAGAATAATTCATATGACCTCAAATTATAAAAGTTAAATCAACTGCCTAATGGCATAGCCAGTTCTTGGCTTACTTTTCAAAATCATAAGACTGAGAGAGCAGGTGAGAAGACAAAATGTTCCACTCTGAGTAGTAGTTATGCAAATGATCATTTAATATGTTCTCTTTTTAAATAAGCCAGCTTGATTCTTTAATAGCATTTCCATTCCTAGTAGTATCCAATTTACAAATGACAGTTTTTAAAAAGCATGCCAAAAATCTGAGACAATTCTGTGACCTTAAATGGTGTGCAATGTGTTTAAATATGGAATTGGTAGCTTACTGACATTCAGCTGCTCATGACTGATGTCTTTAAGGTTAGTTACCCACAGTTAATTAATTAATTAAAATGAATGTTTTCTGATTAACCTACTCTGTGTCTTGCCAATAAAGGTACCTGATATTTGCTGTCAACATGGATTATAATAAATGTCTTTGATACACATATGCTTTTAAATATATTTCTATTATGGAAAGGCAAACCCAACTTTGTATTAGGTAAAAATTATCGGGGAAATGGGAAACATAGCTCAAAAATTGAATACACCTATTTGTAGTTCATGTGTTCTTTAAATAAACTTTATTATTTAGAACAACTTTACATTTACTGAAGAATGGTGAAGACAGTGCAGAGTCCCCATATACCCCACACCCAATTCCCCCTAACATTTTATATTAGCATGACACACTATTATTAACTACAATCTATGCTTTATTGCATTTTCCTTAGTTTTCACCCAATATCCTTTTTCAGGATCCCACATTACATTTAGTCACCTTGTCTCTTTAAAAAAAAAATCTAAATATTTAAAAAAACAAAGTCAGTCTCCATGTCTCTTTAGACTTTTCTTGTCTGTGACAGTTTTCAGGCTTTCCTTGGTTTTGATGACCTTGACAATTTTGATGTCAGTCAGTTTTGAAAGTCAGTGTTTTGTGGAATTGTAAGTGGTTTGAAGAATGTTTCTCTACTGAGATTTGCCTTATATTTTTCTCATAATTAGACTGGACTTAGTGGTTTTGAGGAGGAAGATCACAGAGGTAAAATGCTATTTTCATCACATCCTATTAGGGGCACCTGCTATCAAAATGACATCTCCGCTGATGTTGACCTTGCTCACCAGTTGAGGTAGTACTTGTCAGTTTCTGCACTCTGAAGTTACTCTTTTCCCCTTCGTATAGTGCTCGTTGGGAGGAAGTCTCTATTTGCAGTCCATAGTTAAGCAGAGAAAAGCCATTTACTTTTTATGTATACAGACATTTATAAATTTCAAAGCATGCACTATTTTAAAAAATGAAATCCTCAAAGTCCTGGTAAGTTTTGGCATCTTGAAACTTTATACATTTTAGATCTTTCCTTTTTTTGTTGTTTTGAGTCGGAGTCTCACTCTGTCGCCCAGACTGGGGTGCAGTGGCCGCTCCCAACCATCGCAGCCTGTACCTGCTGGGCTCCAGCGATCCTTGCGCCTTGGCCTTCCAAGTAGCCGGAACTACAGGCGTGCACTACCACACCCGGCTAGTTTTTGATTTATTGTAGAGACAAGGTCTGGCCAAGTTGACTGGGTGGGTCTCGAGCCTGTGGGCTCAGGCAATCTGCTCGCCGTCACCTCCCAAAGTGCTGGGATTACAGGTTGAGCCACCGAGCCCGGCCAAATAATTTTTTAATGGTAAATATGTAATAGGATTTTATTTTTAAAGACATAAGCATAATCCGCCTGGCATGGTGGCTCATGCCTGTAATGCCAGCACTTTGGGAGGTGGAGGTGAGAGGATTGCCTGAGCTCAGGGCTTTGAGACCAGCCTGAGCAACATGGCAAGACCTTGTCTCTACAGTAAGTCAAAAAAATCAGCCGAGTGTGGTGGCATGCACCTATGGTTCCAGCTACTTGGAAGGCTGAGGCAGAAGAATTGCCTGAGCCCAGCAGGTCGAGGCTGCAGTGGCCATGAGTGTGCCACTGCATTGCAGCATGAGCAACAGAGTGAGACTCTAACTCAAAAAAAAAAAAAAAAAAAAAAGAGAGAGAGAGAGAAGCATAATCCAAAGGCAAACTTTTACCTGAGGAACAAGTAAGCACACAACATGGATACTGACAAGTAGTTTGAAGTATAGCCTCTAACAGTCATTCTGGCAGATTTTACTCCTTTCTCTCTGATCAGATATGGCCCCCAAGAGATGCCACTCCATTTGTTCCCTAGGG
Source organism: Tarsius wallacei (assembly GCA_963574415.1). Classification (NCBI taxonomy): domain Eukaryota; kingdom Metazoa; phylum Chordata; class Mammalia; order Primates; family Tarsiidae; genus Tarsius; species Tarsius wallacei. Next base: position 9,108 of record CAUYQG010022876.1, read on the forward strand.
AAGGAGCTGCCTTTGTGCGTTCTCGTGTTCTCCAGTGTTTCCCTAATTCTTCCGTCATCGAGGAGGATGGCGAAGGTCTCCTAAAAGCTGGCTCTGTGGCAGGCACTGCCGTGTTGGAAGTCACTTCTGTAGAACCATTTGGAGTCAACCAAACCACCATAACTGGGGTTCAGGTGAGTTCGGGAGCTTACTACTAAACATAAAATAAAAGGAATACCATGGCCTTAAGAAGCAGATTGCCTTTTAAGAATTGGAAGCTAGGCCGGGCACAGTGACTCAAGCCTGTACTCTCAGCACTTTGGGAGGCCAAGGCAAGAGGATTGTCTGAGCCCATGGGTTCAAGATCAGGCTGGACAACATGGTGAGACCTCATCTTTACAATAAATTAAAAAATTAGTTGGGCGTGGTAGCACACACCTGTAGTTCCGGCCACTTGGAAGGCTGAGGCGGAAGGTTCCTCTGAGCCCAGGAGGTCTCTAGGCTGCGGTGGCTGGGAGTGTGCCACTGCACTCCAGCCTGGGCAACAGAGTGAAACTCCAACTCAAAAAAAAAAGAAGAATTAGAAACTTTTCTGAGCCGGGCTCGGTGGCTTAGCCTGTAATCCCGCGCCTTTGGAAGGCTGAGGTGAGTGGATTACCTGAGCCCGCGGGTTCGAGACCGGCCAGGGCAACTTGGTGAGCCCTCATCCCTACAATAAATCAAAAAATTAGCCGGGTGTGGTAGCGCGCGCCTGCAGTTCCAGCTACTTGGAAGACTGAGGCGGAAGGATCGCGGGAGCGCAGCAGGTCGAGGCTATGGTGGCCGGGAACGGCCATTGCACTCCAGTCTGGACGACGGAGTGAGACTCCAACTCAAAAAAAAAATAAATAAATAAATAAAAGAGAAACTTTTCTGGAAGTCAGAAATGAACTTATAAGAGGCTAATCTTGACATGGCTATAAGTCATCAAATTAAAACGGACTTTAGAGCATTTGTTATAAAAGGGATCAGCCTCAAATTGGTATGACTGTCTTCTGAACAGCTTTGGTAAAAGAGTTGTTGAGGGAGGAATGTAGAACCATTGTTATCAAAATGAAGCTTTCTTACTAGAATTAAAAAATTTAGAAAGACCCCAGAGATAAGTTAGTCTAACATGAAAAAAACATTTAGGCATTAAACATCTATATTCCAGCCACTATATCAGTACTTTTTTTTTTTTTTTTTCTGAAAGCAGGATTTATTAAGAGGATAGAAAAGCTCCCACAAGGGAGGGGACCCAAGGGGGTTGCCTGTCAGTCCTTTTATGTATATTATCTCTTTTCAGTACCACAAAAACCCTGTGAGGTAGGCATTATTATACCCATTTAACTGATAAGAAATCTGAGACCCAGAATGGTTACATGAGTCTATGAAGTGATGAAGCTACTATTAAATTTGGACTTTAGCCGGGCTCGGTAGCTCAGCCTGTAATCCCGCGCCTTTGGGAGGCTGAGGTGAGTGGATTGCCTGAGCCCGCGGGTTCGAGACCCGCCTGGGCAAGCGAGACCTCATCTCTACAATAAATCAAAAAATCAGACGGGCGTGGTAGCACGCACCTGTAGTTCCAGCTACTT
>CAUYQG010022883.1:0-16821 GCA_963574415.1 Tarsius wallacei
CCGCCTGGGCAACTTGGCGAGACCGCATCTCTACAATAAATAAAAAAAAATTAGCCGGGCATGGTAGCACGGCGCCTGTAGTTCCAGCTACTTGGAAGGCTGAGGCGGAAGGATCGCCGGAGCCCAGCAGGTCGAGGCTGCAGTGGCCGGAAGCGGACACTGCACTCCAGTCTGGGCGACAGAGTGAGACGCCAACTCAAAAAAAAAAAAAAAAAAAAAAATCTATGGAATTAATTTTTATATAGTGTGAGATTGGGTGTAAAAGTTTGTTTGTTTTAATATGACTGTCCAATTGAGCTAACACATTCTTATTGAATTTTTATTGCATTTCTTTTAATATGGTCTAATTATACATTTATTTAGATCTTTAAAAATTTCTTTTAGTAGAGTTTTGTAGTTTTATTATAGAATATTAAATAACTTTCATTAGACCTTTGAATTTTTATGCTATTATAAATTATTTAGTTGAGTTTAAATTTTCACTTACATTTGTGTTAGTACAAAGAAATAAAATAGATTTTTGTTTGTTGATTTTATTCAGGTATCTTGCTAAATTCATTCTTAATTCTAATTATTTATCGATCAATTTTTCATTGAACGTAATCATACCAACTATATCTGAATCATTACAGTTTTATTTCTTCTAAATTTTATATTTTCTTTGTTTCTTTTTCTTACTACTACATTTGCTAGGATCGTTAGATTGGTGCAGAATAGAACTGGGAGTAGCATGCAGTATTGTTTCCTTCCAAATTCAAGGAGGAAGCTATCAATATTTCACAAAGGAAATTATATTTGCTTTTAGCTCTTTTAAAAATATACCATATATCAGAATAAAGATATTTCTTTCTACTCTTAATGTGTTAAGTGCTTTTTCTCATTAACGGGGATTAAAATTTGCCAATTTTTTTTGCCTCTATTAAAATAATTATATTATTTTCTTGTCTCCACCATGGTGAACCTTGCAGACCTGCAATAAGGTCCACTTTGTCCATGATATGTATTATCATTTTCATATGTCCCTGGATTGTATGTTTTTCACATTTTATTACTATTTTTGTATCCATGTTTATAAGACAGATTAGTTTTAATTTCCCTTATTATATCTTGTTTATGATTTGTAATCCAGGTAATGGTGGTTTTGAAAAATGAGTTATGGGGTAGTTATTCTTTTTCTAAAATAATTTTTGCAATATTGAAAATGTTTCATTCTTAAATAATTTAGAAGTTACTGATGAAATGAACAAGGCCTGAGGACATTTTTATTTGAGTGATTATTTTATACTAAAATCATACCCGTCTTTACTAGATAAGATACAGGAATATTCAGATTTTTTTTTTCAATATCAGTAAATTACCCCTGTCAAGCATGTGCTAGTCAAAATGCCTGCAAGAATGATAAATAACCTTAAAGCTGAGAGACTTGCAGTGAGCTTTTGTTTTGTTGTTGTTGTTCACAGTTTTGTTGGTCAGATGTGACTTGGTTGAAGGTTGTAGATTAAGTTCGGGTCAGCGTCACAAATCTCTTTTAGAGTGTACATAGGTAGTGATAGAAAAAAAGATAAGCAGCAAAACCAAACCATGCAAACACATACAAAACATAGGATGGCAGTTCATGTTTCACTGTCCAAATCAAAGCACAAGGCCAAGCCCAAACTCCATGTGTTTTATGCATATATTAAGGGGGTAGACATTGAAGAGAAAGGGAAGTAACTATCTACCACCAAGAAATTACCTATGTTATCAAAAGTTTCTTATTTATTATCACAACATATACTGTATTTTATGTACTTACTCTCTTAAAATTTGCTAGTGATAGCTCCCTTTTTATTTCTGATCTTGTCAATCTGTGTTTTTCTTCTCTCTGTTTTTGATCTTTTTCAGTCTTATAGGAGGTCTATCTGTCAATTTTATTATTCTTTTCAAAGTACTGAATTTTAGTTTTTGTCATTTTTTCTTCGGCATATCTTTTTTCTTTTTTTTAACCTTTAAATTTATTATTTTAAAATTGTGGGGTACAATTCAAGGTTAGGTATACAAATATTCATTGTGCAGGTACCCTTGTTGATGAGGTATGTCCCCTCTTCTCTGCCAATTCCACCTCCCCACCCCTCCCCCACTCCCCCACAGTTTCCCACTACTGTCAATCCTTTTCTTATAGTATTACAATAGTTGTTCAAGCTCCACTTATGAGTGAGAACATGCGATACTCAGTTCTTTGTTTCTGTGAAAGATCACTCAGTATTATAGACTCTAAGTCCATCCTGGTTGCTGTGAAGTTCATGATTTTGTTCTTCTTTATGGTTGCATAATATTCCATTGTGTGTAAGTACCACATTTTAAAAAATCCAGTCCTCTTTTAATGGGCAGCACAGTTGGTTCCTTGTTCTTTCTATTGTGAACAATGCTGCAATAAACATACATGTGCAGGTATCTTTTTTATAGAGTGATTTGAGTTCTTCCAGGTATATTCCCAGTAGGGGGATTGCGGGGTCATATGGAAGGTCCATTTTTAGAAATTTTAGGACTCGCCACACTGTTTTCTACAGAGGCTGTACTAGTTTACACTCCCACCAACAGTGTAGAAGTGTTTCCTTTTCACCACATCCTCTCTAGCATCTGCTATTTTTTGACTTGCTGATGATGGTCATTCTGACTGGAGTTAGGTGGTATCTCAGTGTAGTTTTAATTAGCATTTCTTTGATGACTAGTGAGGCTGAACATTTTTTCATGTATCTGTTGGCTGCTCACATGTGTTCCTTTGAGAAGTGTCTATTTATATTTTTTGCCCACTTTGTAAAGGGGCTGTTTGTTTTTTTTCTTTTCAGCACATTTGAGTTCCTTGTAGATCCTAGATATTAGGCCTTTGTCAGACATACAGTTGGCAAATATTTTTTCCCAGTCTGTGGGCTGTCTCCCTGCTCTCTTGATGGTTTCTTTGACTTTGCAGAAGCTTGTCAGTTTGATGAGGTCCCACTTGTCTATCTTATCTCTCATGGCATGGATACTTTGGGTTTTGATCAGGAATTGGTTGCCAGTTCCAATTTCCATAAGAGTGTCTCCTGTGTTTTCTAAGCTGTTCTTATAGTTTGAGGCTTTACATTTAGGTTTCTGATCCATTTAGAGTTGATTTTTGTGTGGGGATAGGCAGGGATCCTGTTTCAATCTTCTGCATGTGATCAGCCAGTTTTCCCAGCACCATTTATTGGAAAAGTTCTCCTCTCCCCAGTGGTTGGTGGTGGAGGCTATGTCAAAGATGAGTTGGCTGAGAAATTGAGGTTTTGCTTCTGGAATTTCAATTTTTTTTCCATTGGTCTATATGCCTGTTCTTGTACTAATATCAGACTGTTTTGGTTATTGTAGCTTTATAATAAAGATTTTAAGTCTGGGATTGTGATACCTTCTGCTTTGTTTTTTTGCTGAGGATTGTTTTGGCTATGTGGTTTTTTATGTTTCCATATGAATTCCTGTATTGTTTCTAGGTTTGAGAAGACTGTTGCTGGTAATTTGATGGGTATTTCTTCGGCATATCTTTTAAAATGTTATTAATTTATGCATTTATACTTATTATTTTCTTATATCTGGCATGGGTTTAACTTACTGTTCTTTTATTCTAATTTCTTGAGATGAACTCTTAGATAATTAATTTTTCAGATATAAATATCTTTCTAAATGCATTTTTAGGATATCCCATATGTTTTGAAATGTGATATTTTTATTATCATTCAGCTTAAAATATTTTGAATTTTCCCTGTAATTTTTATTTAACCTATAGTTTATTAAAAATATATTTCTTAATTTCACAATAGGAATTTTCTAGCTATCTTTATTCATTTATTTCCAACTAAAACTCGCTATGGTCAGACAATGCATTCTGAATAATCTTAATTCACTGAAATGTATTGAGAAGTGTTGTGATTCAGGATTTGACCAATTTGAAAGAAAGTTTTCCACATGAAATTGAAAAGAATGCATATTCTAGTCAATCTTAGTCTTTAATTAGATTTAATTGAATTAACATTTAATGCCATGGCTAATATCATTTGTTCTATCTTTGTTCCGTGTTACTTTTATTTATTTAGTTTAGCCTGCCTTTAAATTAATCAGTTTTCTTTTGTATTTGATCATGTATATTTTTGTTTTATTTCTGTGGTAAAGACAGAGATTGCAGTATGCTTTCCCACAGTTTAATAGAACTTTTAAAAAATCATTTGACAAGGCATAAACCATACAACACTTCAAATCCATTTAACTCTCCTTTTTGTTATTATTACCTTGCAATTAACTTCTGTATATATATATATATAAGCCATTCAAAAACTTTTTTGCTATTATTTTGTACCATCTACCTTCATCTGGGTTGGATTTGTCCTTGCTCCATGTTTCCCAAATGACAGCCTAGAATGTGCACTAGGACCTCTTCACCCTGGCAAGTCCCCAAACCTGATCTTTTCCTTCTCAGCAATGTGATACCACAGAAAATGCCTTTCTGCTTTTACAGGGGCTTTGTTCTTGATCTTTTAGCTTTCCTTCCCAAGTAGCTTCTATGTCTTGAAGATAAAACTAGTACTACTCGGTTGATTTTTTTTTAATTTTTAAATTTTTTATTTTAAAGATGTGGGGCACAATTCAGGATTGGGTATACAAATGCTCATTATGCAGGTACTCTTGTGGATGAGGTGTGCCCCCCCTGCCTCTGGCAGTTTCCCACTACTGCCAATCCTGCCCCCTCTTCCCTGGCAGTTTCCCACTACTGCCAAACCCTTTCTTATCGTAATATGATAATTGCTCAAGGTTCAGATCTTTATCTCTCCCTTTTCACTGAAGCATCTGGCTCCTCAGCTGTAATTTTTTTTTCTTTTAGCTTACTAGACTGTCAAAAGATGCTCTATTTTCTCCACTACTGATAGTGTCCCTTTGCTGAAGCTCTCTGGCAGGGACATCAGGCTATTGTTCTGCACCACAAATTAACAAATACAATGAGGAAAAAGTTATGCTGCAGGATATTGATTGGTTCAATTCTTCCTGAGATATCCCCCTTTCTAACATTTTTTCCCTTGCAAACCAGACTACTTTATTTGTTCTAAGGCTTCTTCAAATGGATGGTTGTATGTATTTTATTCTCTTTTTCCGCGTGCTCTTGGCAAGAACATTGCTCTGCCACAGGCTGTTTTATCATGCTTGAAACTAGCTGGATGTTCCGCTGTGGTATCATAAATTTCAATTTTGCTTATTTTTCATTTCTGAAATTTCATTAGATGTTTTAAAAAATGTATTTGTCAGACTTTCAGCACTTTGCTTTCTTTAAATATACTAAGCACACTTAATTATCTATTATTTTATTTTAACTGCAGTGTCTGAATTCTTTACAGCCTGATTCTGCTGTCAGTTGTTTCTGCTGTCTCCTCATCAGGGTTCCTTGTTTTCTTGTGAGTTTTGGTGTTTTTACTATGAGCTCATGTTCTTTGGAATTTTATCTGTGGGAACTTTTTGATGCCTGAGTTGAAACTATGCCCTTTCAAAGGAGAGTTTGATTTGCTTCTGACAGAGCTCTGGAATACTACCAACCTAGAGCTTCATGTTGCAGTCAAAACAGAGAGGCTTTCAGGACATCAAGATTCAGCATTTGCCCTCTGAAAGACTGGGCAAGAGGCTGAAAGCTGATTTCAGTCCTCTTGACCTCTATAAATTTTCCTTTTTGCCCAGTTTTGGACTTTCAGAATTTTCTCTGCTTTATTACCAAATCAATGATGCATTTAATATATTTCAACTTTTTAATGTAAAGTAAAAAATAGACATAGAGGACCACACAAAAATGTACAGCTTAAAGTATAAACATCTTTATACAACCCCTTAGGATGAGAAATAGGACTTGACCACCATTTTTATCTGCTCTGTAACAACACAAATCCAGCCGGGCTCGGTGGCTCAGCCTGTAATCCCACGCTTTGGGAGGCTGAGGTGAGCGGATTGCCTGAGCCCGTGGGTTTTACACCCGCCTGGGCAACTTGGCGAGACCTCATCTCTACAGTAAATCAAAAAATTAGCTGGGCGTGGTAGCTCATGCCTGTAGTTCCAGCTACTTGGAAGGCTGAGGCAGAAGGATAGCGGGAGCCCAGCAGGTCGAGGCTGCGGTGGCTGGGAGAGGCCACTGCACTCCAGTCTGGGCGACTGAGTGAGGCTCCAACTCAAAAAAAAAACACACAAATCCTTTTTTCCCTTCCTAAAATAGCCATTATTCTGACTTGTGTAATAATCACTTTCTTGGATTTCTATGTAGTTTAATCACCCCTAGGTACATTCATTAATATTAAAATCTAGTTGTACCTATTTTATATTTGATTTTCCTTTTAGTCTTTAATTTACAGTTCCCTTCAATCTTTTTGTTTTCTTTACAATTCATCTATTGAAAACAAAAATTTACAGAATGGATTTTGCTCATTGCCAATTATTCATGGTGATGTTCAGCATGTTCCTCTGTCCTCTGTATTTCCTGCAGGCTGTATATATTAGCTGAGTCCAGAGGCTGCTTCCCTTGTGCAGGCCTGTCTGTCTTTTTGTGATTTTAGCACCTGTTTATGCTTAATGCATTGATTCATTCATCAGGGGCTGTAAATGGCAACTTTTTTTCATTTTATCATTTTGTTTGCATTATAACCTGGAATAATTTCCTAAAGAGATACCTCTCATTAATTAGCTGGTTATCTAGTGATTCAGTTTGCTTAGAAGAGGGAGAAAAAATGCTTCATTTTATGTATACTAATCTTTACTGTAATGCATTAGTTTCTTACTCATCTGAAGGTTATTGGTAGTACACACACGCATATGCATATACACACAAACATATATGAGCTGTTAGTGTGTGTGTGTCTATATGTATGTATGAACTCATATGTTTAAATACATATGATAAATTTAAATCCATTGAAAACATTTTCCTTACTGAATAAAACAACTCTCCATCTTTGGCCACTGAGAGTCACTTCAAGTTGTCTCTAAAGCCCTTTCAAAAGGACCCCAGATGCTCCAGGCTCGTCTTGTACATTTCCTGCCTCAGACTCAGAATTTGTTGTTTTTCCATGAAGCTTTGTTCACTTTTAAAGGGAAATCATAGCTTAGAATCACAATCTAAATAATATAAATGCTCATTTTATTTGGTTGTTCATTGCTTATACCATCTTCAAAAGATATTTAGTATCTATTTTATCCAGAATTAATTTTTCCGCGAGAGGATTGCTCAGCTTATTTCTACAATATAAATATGCGTTTAAAATTTAACATGCAAATGCATGGCTAAATCATAATTTTTTAGGACAAAAACAGGTATTTTATTTCTTAAAAAATTTTCTTTTAAAATTTTAAAGATGTGGTGTACAATTCAGGGTTAGGTATACGAGCGTTCATCATGCAGATACTCTTGTTGATGAGGTGTGCCTCCTACCCCTTCCCCAGGCAGATTCCCACTACTGCCAATCCTGCTTCTCTGCTCCCCTCCCGGCAGTTTCCCGCTACTGCCAATTCTTTTCGTATAGTATTATGATAATTGTTCAAGGTCTGCTTATGAGTGAAAACATGTTAAATCATAATTTTTAAAGATGATCCTCTATTTGTGGACATCTTTCCCCCAAATATTAGATTCCTATAAGCAACACTCCCTGCAACTGAATATTTGTATAAAGTCCTAATGATTTCCTTAGTTAACGTGCCTTTAGGTAGAATTGCAGGTTAAAATTTTCTGAGTATTCATTCCTTTAGATAGAATTGCAGGTTTAAATTTTCTGAGTATTCTAATGACTTGAAATATAGATTTCAAGCCAAAATAAGTTGCCTCTTCTTTCTTGAGAGTAGAGAATAGAGAAGACACAGATGATGGGACATGAGTACTCTAATATTTTTCACTGTAAAATAAGGTATTGCAGTCTGGTTTATCTGTAAATCAGACAGGAACTTGGTTAGTGTATCAGATGCCCTTAGAACCTCGTCAGCATGAAGCAAACTGACAAAAGTCAATTTCTCAATCTTTAACCAGAAGAAGCAAGTCTTGGATCTGGGTTGATCTGGTTACAGGAAGAAGCTTACTTAGCCTGAGCTTCTAGACAATACACAAGGTGTTCATAGCTGGGGCAAGAATCAAAGAGAGAAATATGCTGAAGAAACCCCTTCAAGGTCGAGGCTTTCCGAGTCATCTACAGAGACTAAAACTACACTCCCCTCCTCCCCTGCTTCCTCACCACCAAGAGGCAGCTGGGCATCATCGCCCCTCTCTCCTCACTCCTATTTCTAACTTTTGCCCCTGTTGGGAACACAGACTTCATTCACTTAGTAGCTGCACCCTACACAATTAGCAGGTAGTAGTGTATGCAAGGGTTTGTGCACCCAGCAACCAGGACGAAAATCTCTCTTTGTCCTTGGCATGGCATCCCGGGTCCCGGGTGTTAAGAAAGGCAAGGTTTTCTCAGGAACAGGGGGGCATGGACTCCACATCTGACGGCCATTTCACAAGGCGCGACATCGTGAAGGGGGTCAGGCATTAACACAGCTGGCAACCCACAGTGTTAAATTGTCCGTAAAAGCGGTTGTTAAAGCCAGGGGAAAAAAATAAAAAATAAAAAATAAAATGCAGCCCTTCTGCAGACACTCCATGGGCTGCTTATTCAGGAATTTTACAAAAGCTCAAGGCTGGTAATGAGGCCTCTGGTAGTCCTCAGCGGCCGGCTCAGCGTGACCGGCAGGCCACGTGATCCCTGTACATTGAGGCCTAATTGATGAGGTTTTGATGCTTAAATGGAGCGCTGATTGCCGGAGTTTCAAGGAACTGCTGCCAGTGAGGGCTCCGAGGTGAGGGGAAATTTTTACACTTCATTCCCAGAGCTCAGCTAATGACTGTTATGAAATGAAAACTAACTTAGGGAGAAATGGAAAAGGGGAGAGGAATGAATGCCTCAGGGCCAGATTCTGTAATCTGATAGTACCTTAGCAGGAAGCTGCTGGAGAACAAAATGCCCCTGGAATACCTTTTGCTCATTCAACTCCTGAAGAGTCCGCAGCTTGTTTCAGTTGATTGTGGATGATGCATCTGGTTCTGGAAGGTTACATTAATCGGAAAAGCAAATGCCTTTAAAATGGGGTGCTGTAGTGTCATTTCGGTAAATTGTAAAATGCTTCCTGTGGTGTGAAAGCAGATAGACTAGTTCCAATCCTGGTTCAGTCACTTACTAGCCCTGGGTAAATTTTTTCCTTCTCTAAGACTCATTTTCCTCATCTGTAAAATTTGGGGTGAATCGGTGCCTTGCAGCATTATTATGAAGATTCGAGGAAATAACAAATGCATGTGAGTGGACAGCCGGAGGGGAGTTCAGACACCTCACCTTCATCTCCTCATAACCCCTTCCTTTTTGTTGTTAGTGATGGTAGATCAGCTGGTTGTTCTGTATAAAGAACAATATCAACCACCAAAACAACAGCTACAACCGACTTTTATCTTACACTTGCTGAATGTAAGGCACCTGCTCAAATTGGATCATCTCCTGTAATCCTGGTAGCATCCCAAGATACCACCCTGTGGTAATGCCCTTTGTCTTAGACATACCCCTTTCTACCATTTGCTCCCTCCTCGTCTTATCTTTCTTCTCTCCTGGGCAGCACAAGGGTTAGAGCTTGCCATAAGCCTGGGTTCTAAAAGCCAGGGTTACTATGGGAATGGGGAGGCGCCTGCTTCCCTGGTGCTTGACACACAGGGCTGTGGATATCCAGGTTTTCAATGAAGGTGAACCAAGAAGCAGGGGAAGCTCTGAAATGACAAAATAAAAGCATAAGAAGGTTCACATCTGAGGCTAAAACGTCTACAATATTCAATTGTTGAGCTAGCTCAAAGGGGATTCAAGGGGAAGATCCTAGAAATATTCCAGAAGCCAGCTGTGTTCAGGGCACGGGAGTATTCACAGTGTTTCTGTGGCTGAGCATGTGAGGAGGAAAGCTCTGAGGCGTTTCTGACAAGAGCAAGCTCTCAGACTCCTTCCCTGGTGGGATGTGACTGTTCTTCCCTATGCTTTTGTTTAGTTATGATTTGTTTTTGAGAAAACTTTAGTTCACTGTAGGCATATTGCATGGGAAGTGAGTTTCTGTCATCTCTCCTCTAGGCTGAACCTTTCTTGTAGACTGTGCATTATGACGGACAATGAAGTCACACATCGTGTGCATAGTATACTCCTATTCACCCTTAACATCCTTAGAAATGAAATTTTAAAAAGTAGCCAAAGGTCACTTTCTCACTTTTTCATTTATCAGCCACTACTTTGCCCACCTCCATCTGGCTTCTGTCCCCATAACTGCTACAAAGCTTTGCTTGCCAAGTTCCTAATGACCAACAACTCGTTAATTGCTAAATCTAATGATTGCTTTTCCATCTTTATTTTATATGTCTTTGCTGCAGCATGAGACCACTAAAATGAAGTTATCTACCTCTTTTTCTTTCTAGCGCTTTACTAGTTGTTGTTTTTTTTCTCACAAACTATTCTCTCAACTCACTTGTTCAAAAACCTTCCTGCCCCAATGACTACCCTCTATTTTCACAAAGGCCTCTGATCCAGCAACCTAGCTGCCATCATCTGTATTTGTACTTCATGGACTGGTTCTCAAATTTCTTCATCCTTGGCTTTCCTAGTTCCATCTCTTTTTTTTCTTTCTGCTACATATTCTGTAAGACTTTCTTAGTGCTGTCTTTCAAACTACTCTTTAGTTTTTCCTTTTATGTTCCTCTCTTATGGTTGTAATTTTTCTGTATTTGAAAGCAGGGAGATAAGATTTTTATTCTGGCATAGTCACTGCTTCCTCTAAATTGTGTCTAACTTATTTGTTTTGGTCTCTATTTTTCATATTTATGTCAAGCATTGCTAATTCAAAAATCTGAAGCTTTTTGAGTGCCAACATGACATCACAAGTGAAAAATTCCACACCTGACCTCATGTGACAAGTCTCAGTCAAAATGCAGTCAAAACTTTGTCTAATACACAAAATTATTAAAAGTATTGTATAAAACTACCTTCAGGATATGTGTATAAGGTGTTCATGAAACAAATGAATTTTGTGTTTAGACTTGGGTTTTATTCCAAAGATATCTCATTATGTATATGCAAATATTCCAAAATTTAAAAAAAATCAAAATTTGAAACATTTCTAGTCCCAAATGTTTCAGATAAGATAAGGTCAGTCTGTATACACTATCCTCAAATGTTTAGTAGTCCTTAATTACCAGATCTTGTTTTAGAGTCCATTTTGCAAAGTTCCTTGGAAATTCTGAGAGTGTGGCTGTGGACTGTAGACTTTGGGAGCTCTAGCTAAGTTGTTAGTGAGAAAACCTCTTGAGTCTGTTGCTTTAGGTCTTTCCTCTTGGCATAGTAACATTTCTCTGAGAAAACTATACTCATCTCTTGCTTCATGAATGAAGAGCTGACTGTCATCATTCTTGGAGATGAATAGGAAATAGGGCATGGGTTATCCATGTCCAGTACCCATGCATGCACTTAAGTTTCCTGTTTTTGTATACTGACTTCCGTCCTAACTATACTTGGTATTCACTAGTACAGAGAGCTGCTGTTTTATTCTCCCAAAAGACAAATCTCTAGTTCGTTACCAGGTTGAAGAAAAGACTGTCAAGCAGCTAACCTGAGTTGGTGAGAGGATCTGACTACTTCTTAAACCAATCTTCATTGAATCCTTATTAATTTAGCTCCTTCCTATGAAAAAGGCTTTTAGCATGCTTGGTTTCTTCAATTATTGAGTATTTTGTAGATTCTAGTATAAATTGTGTTTGCTGTTAATTTCCCTTCTGCTTGTTTGAGATTCAGTCTTCTCAAGTCTTGAAAATATTTTATTTATTGTCCATCTGAGTTACACTGTCCAAATTTTTGCCGTCGTTTCTTATTTCCCCTATATCTGGAGGAGTTTGCTTTTAAAATACTCATACAGTTATTTTAGTGAACTTTAGGAGGAAACAAAAGTATCTGTGGGTGGCAATCTACCATCTTCACCTCATATTCTTTGATTTTTATTCACCTGAATCAGTTGTACACACTCAGAGCAGCAAATTTTCTGAGACTCTCAATTTCTGAAAATATGTTTAGTTCTCATATTTGACTGATAAGATGACTAGAGATAGCATTTTTTGTTCAAAAATTATTTTTCTTGTTATTTCAGAGATAATCTCTATTGTCTTCTTGAAACAAGTGATGCCAGTGATAAATCTTTTCATCTCTTCATTTCTTTATAGGTAATCTCTGTAACTGATTATGATTTTCCTTACTTGATGGTGTTCTGAAAGTTCTCTAATTTCCCCTTCTGAATTCACCATTAAATATCTGCTAAACATTCTAAATCACTCCCCCCTGTCTCCTAACTTTTCCTGCATTGGGGATAATTCCTCAGCTGGGGTTTCCAGCTCACTCATTGGCTCCCCAGCTTTGTCTGCTCCGTTCATTTCCTTAATATTACTTTTTAATTTAAGTGCCCTAATTGGTACTTAATATCGCATGTCATGAATCCTGTCTTGTCATGTTGATATATTAAAAATATCTCCATCTGCTGATTTCTGTGGAAATGTCTGTCTTTCTGGTGTTGCTCTTCCTTGGATATTGATGTTTCATCATGAATTTCTCTTTATTGTGTTAAAATGTTGATTTCCTGTGATGACAGGGAGGTTGTGCTACTGGGTGGATGTTCTGGTAGCTACTCTGTGGGGAGTTGATGCTTTTTTTCCTCTTGTGTCACCAGATAAAGGACACTGCTCCTCCATGCAGATCAAGACCGGAGAGTAGGGGCAGATGGAGAAGGTGGAGAGAGGCCAAACTGCCAGGTTAATCTTTCTTTTGTTTCTCAACCAAACCCCAGCCACTCTTCTTGCATCTGCTTTTAAAGTTCACTATCTTAAAGCATATAACAACTCTAGGTACACTCATACCTTGCCTATCAGCCTTCTCCTGAATGGACTGAGCCTGATATTTTTATTTAGTCTAATTCTATCTCCATTCCATTTTGGAGAGACTCTTCATAATTTCTGATCGATCAGGGCAGCCTTTCTCATTTTCTGGAACTATTATACATTTTAAAACAAACATTTTTAAATAAATCTTTTCTAAAATTTATATAGATTTGTGGTAAAAGTGTAGCCTATAGCTTATCTCATCCCAGCATCTTGTACCCATGACAATATCTTTATTTAAAAATATCTTCCTTATTCACTCTTCTGCCTACATCAGTTTGGCCTCCACTATACCACCTAAATTGCCCTTGCAAGGCCACCAACATTCTCCTTATTGATTTAGCTCCCATTTATCAGACTCCTCAGTAGACTTTAACTTGATCAACTCTATCTACCCTTGCTCTTTTCTCTTAGTTCTTGTGACACCCTAGTATCTTTATCTTCCTCCTATTCCTCTGATTATATATACTTTGTTAGTTTCTTCTGCCGGCCACTCTACCCCTTTCTACCAGATCTGTTGGAATCTTTCAGAACTCTGTTCTGAGACATTTTTTTCTCTCTTTCTTGGTGACTTCATCTGTTTAAATCATTTTTAATCTCACCTAGAATCGAATACGGTGACTCCAAAGGGGAAAATACACACACACACACACACACACACACACACACACACACACACTCTTAGAGATCTTTCTTCTGAACTTTAACTCAAATATCTAACTGCCTATGTGATGTAGTCTATAGAGTAAGTCTTGCCTTTCTCTCCTGATAACATCAACCAGTCAGTAATGCACATTAGGAAATTATCCCTTTTCTTTGTGTCCAGTCTTTTTCTAAATCCTGTCAATCATATTACCTTGTCTCTCCTGAACTCGTGTTTTGCCTTCCCCCACTTCCTAGTACTAACGCCCTGGTGGTTCAGGCCTTCATTCTTATTACTATAGGCATGTTTTCTATGTGTCCTCAGAGACACAGAAGCTGAGATGAAGATGAGCAATTAGTGCATGGATAATTGACCTTTGATATCAATAGCGTGGGAGAAACCAGAAAGAAACAGGACAGGCAGGAGCAGAAGCTGAGGTGCAGTGCAGTCCCAACAAAGGCTGCATCTCACTCCACTGGAACCCTCTTGCTGGGATGCTCCTTTGCATTTGTTCCAAGTTGGGATGGAAAAGCTGGATTTTGTACCCTACAGCAAGCAGACATTAGATGTGATTTGCTCCTGAAAGCAGGTGTGACATTGGTCATGGCAGCCTCCTCAGCCTAGGCAATCCTCAAAGAAGGATGACCACTGAAGCTTGTCTACTGGCAGCACTTTTGACCGCTGAGGACACAAATTTTTTGTCCCCACCAGGGACTCTGGCACTTCCTAGCCTCTACTGTACTTATTGTTTGGATGGCTGAAACAACAATCTAACTGGTCTCCCTGAATACCCAGTCTCCCTTCCCCCTCCAGATCCATTCTCACACAGATGCTGTAATGAGTCTTTTAAAAAGATATTTGGTTACATCATTCAAGTGGCATCCCATTGCCTTCCAATTAAAGGTGAAGTCTGTGAATAATATGGTGTAAAGCTCCTTTGCAGTTTGTCACTTACCTACTTCACAAGCCTCATCTCTCAACACATCCATATTCCAGCCATTTTTCTGATCATTTCATTGTTTTTCACATTCCTGTGCATTTAAACATTGTTTTCTCTGATACCAATGACACTCTTCTCCACCTGCCTATCTTGTTTCCCTTCCTTTAAAATTCAGCTGGGGCACTGTTTACCCTAGTGAGACTCGCTCTGCTTCCATATCTGATTAACTGTTCCTCCTCTGTGCTCTCACGATCCTCTGTGATGACCACTTTCATAATGCCTATCACAGTATATTTTGTCCCTATTTGTCTAATTCCTTCAATACACTGAAATCTTCTCAGGCCAGGGGCCAAGTCTCTTCCAATTTGGTATATCAATTCTAGTACAGTAACTGATATAAAACCTATACTCCCTATTTATTTGTTGAGTTAATCACCACATGGATAAAGGTGTCATAAACATAGTGAGTCCATAGGTAGGTTAGCAGAGCAATGTGACATTTCTCTTGGGTCAGTTCAGTTTTGCTTGAAAAAACTATTCTGAGCTGTCTGAACAGCTTCAAGAAGCGAGACCCAGACAGAGAATTCAAGGTCCCAAGTAGAAGACTGTGGGTTACAGTAAGGAAATATACAGGATTTTGATCCAGAAGATCTGGTATCATTTCCTCCTTTTTCATTTATTAGAGATGTGACCTGGCATGTATGTTAACTTACCCTGGTTCCTTGTAACGTAATCTGTAACAATATGAGATTAGATTACATCATCCCTCAGGTCTTTATAGAATCAGATGATTGGATTCTTAATCCAGAAAATGTCTGATTGTTCTCTGGAAAGTTCCACTCTGAACTCAACTCCACACTGCAGACTCCTGCTTCATCTTACTCCACAAGGGCATTGCTTCTATCTTTTCTGACAACCTTTAAGTACTTTTCTCTCCACTCATCCAGTCTGCCTCAGGATTAGGTCATGTACATGTTTGAATTCCAGATAAGCTATTTGCTGGTGGAGAAGACACAGCACCTGTCCTATGATGGCCTGAAAGACCTCAGGTTCCAGGAAGTGGAGGCAGGAAATCTGTAGATTGGCAGCATCACCCAGGACACTCTGAGAGACTCTGGAGATGGTAAGATGTCACTGTGGACTCTTGTAGACTTTCTATCTCTCCTAAGTGAATTTTATGTCTGTTAAATCCCCACAGCATGTGTGTGGAAACTAGTGTGCATTGGAGACTCAAGATGATATTACAACAGAACTTGACTCCCTTACATAATTAAATCAAGAATGGGAATTTGTAAGTCCATATTACAGAAAAGTTCAGGGTTTTTTTTATTTTTAAAATATCTTTCTAATATAAATATAACATATTCTTAACTTAATGCTCAATTTATTTGCTATTATATATAATGTGTATGACACATAGATCATCTTTCCCTTAAATTTTTAAAAATGGGAAAAATTTTTACAGATGGAGAAATAAAGAAAGAAGACGAGTTATGCATCTTGCCTAGTGTCTCAATGTTTGTTATGTTAGAGATGAGAGCATTTCAATTTACTGAAATGAACTGTGCTAACGGGTATGTATCTTTCCTTAGAATTTTTCTCTTTCTTGGGAAAAACAATCCTTAAATAACTTTGGTCCAGCAGATTGCAAAACATGTTTTTGGCTGCATATTTTGAGTATCACATCAAAGCACAATTCTGGTAAAGAGAAAAGTTATGGGGAAATCAAATTCTGCTCTTGATTTACTTTACATTATTTAAGCAACATGTCATGGGTCTTTTGATAACCTACAAGTGTCATTGCTTATGTTTAACAGTATCTGAATCTAAGGAACCATCTACCAAATGGTTTGCCTGAGACTAAAGGTTATTACGTCTTTCCCCTTTACTACAACACGTCTTTTTGTTGGTTCTGTGTCTGGTTCTGCCAAGTGAGTAACTGTGGCCTACAGATGCATGGTTTGCACCTGGAGAGCTCAGCTTCTGATTACCCGTCAAGGACATAGCCACAGTCAATATCTTTAAACACAGCGTATAGAAAAGTGGTAGTTCCAGCCGGGCTCGGTGGCTCAGCCTGTAATCCCGTGCCTTGGGAGGCTGAGGTGAGTGGATTGTCTGAGCCAACGGGTTCGAGACCCGCCTGGGCAGGCGAAACCTCATCTCTACAGTAAGTCAAAAGAACTAGCCGGGCGTGGTAGCGCGCGCCTGTAGTTCCGGCTACTCGGAAGGCTGAGGCAGAAGGATCGCCGGAGCCCAGCAGGT
>CAUYQG010022885.1:0-31044 GCA_963574415.1 Tarsius wallacei
GGGTCAATAATTTTATCAAAATATTATCAAATTTATTCTTCATTTGGGAATATTTTTAAATGTACTGTTTTATATTATATTAGGCATGCATTATGTCAACTTTGCATCTCACTGTAAATGTAGACATTAAAAATATTTTCTATATAAAAAAAGAAATTCAGACAAGTGGAGATATGTATCATTGGAAGATAATATTAAATTAAGACCGTATTATTAAAATGTTAAATTCATAAATAGATTCAATGCATCCTCAATATCCTAGCAGGCTTTTAAAAATAGAAATTGATGGCCAGGGTCGGTGGCTCAGCTTGTAATCCCAGCAATTTGGGAGGCCAAGGTGAGTGGATTTCCTGAGCTCAGGGGTTTGAGACCAGCCCGCACAACTTGGTGAGACCTCGTCTCTATAATAAATCAAAAATTAACCAAGTGTGGTAGCGTGCGCCTGTAGTTCCAGCTACTTGGAAGGCTGAGGTAGAAGGTTCGCCGGAGTCCAGCAGGTTGACTCTGGAGTGGCCATGAGTGTGCCATTGCACTCCAGCCTGGGCGATGGAGTGAGACGCCAACTCAAAAAAAAAAAAAAAAGACAAGATGTTTCCAAGATTTATGTGGAAAAGGAAAGAATATCTACAACAGTTTTCATTTTTAAAAATTGGTCTTTTACTACCTGATTTTAAAGACTACATTAGTCAACACTGTGGTATTAGCATAAGGATAGATATGGATTAATGGGTTGTAATAGACCTGAAAAAGTCCTCTACATATATCTTTCATACATTTTCAACAAATGTGCCAAAGCAACTTAATGGGGATAATTAACATCTTTTCATCTGTTTCTGGATCAATTGGACAACCATGTGCCAAAAAAACCCACCTTGAGCCTTACCTCTTACCACATATTAAATTAATCATAGACCTAAATGCTATGGTGAAAGCTATAAAGCACTTTGGAGAAAGCTTTCTATCTTTTGGTTTGGTAAAGATTTCTTAGGATACAAAGAAGCACTCGTTCTAAAAATATAGAGTGAACTTCATCCAAAAATTACCATCTTTAAGAGATACTATTAAGACATAGCATTAACAGACTGGGAGAAAATGTTTATAAAATACATCGAATTAAGGACTTCATCTGGGATATGACGAGGACTCTTGAGAAGGTCAATAAGACAACACTCAAAAAATGGGTGGGAAATTTGAGCAGACATGTCTATCAAGAAGATAGGAGTGGTAATACCAAATGCCACCAGGACCATCAGAGATTGTGATGGAAATGTAAAATAGTGGATCTGTTTTCCCCTTTAACTTTCTTAGAAAGTCACATTTACCACCTCACCCAACATTTCCACTCACAGGTATTTAACCTAGAGAAGTGAAAATGTGATTGTAGCAAGACGTATACAAATGTTTGTAGCAGCTTATATTAGTCACAAACTGGAGAACATCCATCAGTGTTGAAAGAATCAACAGCTTTTGGTACATCTGTACGATGGAATACTAATTAGTATAGAGGAATATACACACAACAACATGGATGAATCGCAAAACCATTTTACTAAGTAAAAGGAGTCTTACTGTGCTTAGCACACTTATTCTACTTATGTAAAATTGTTGAAAAGTCAAAACTAGTGAAGAAAGCAGGTCAGTTTTCACTAGGTTCCAGGGGTGGAGCAAAAGTATTGACTGCAGTTGTGACTAGGGTAGTTTTGTGGGTGATAGAAACACCCTATGTCATCATCATTATCTTTGTTGTCAGATGAGTAATGTGCCCACGTTGTAACAAGATTTAAGCATGGCATATCTCACGCATGCACGTTGCGAACTCTCAATCATCACGCCAAATGAGCTACAAAAGGATTATGTCATTATTTTTGTGATGGTTACACAACTGCAAGAAGGCATCTCTCACAATTTACAAAATCTATATAAACTGTACCTCCATAAGGCTGATTTTTTTAAGAAAGCGTCATCTTTGCTTTTCTTGTTAACATTCAGAGACCTCTCAGGGCTAGTGCTGGGCTAGTCCAGACTAAGTTTAGCACCGTATTCATTACTTATGCTCCCACCTAGGAGACATAGGGAGCACCCCAGTTCCTGGCAGGCCCTTTCGGCACAAATGCCTGTGCCAGCGGCTGCTTTGGTTCCACTGCCTTCTCAGCAAACCACAACAAGCAGCGTGGCGGTTTATCCCAGCATCCTCTTGCTGTGACCAACACATGCTGCACTGTCCTCACAGCCTTGGTATCTTTCTCGTGCCCAGTTGCCTGAAGGCAGGTGATCAAAGCCGACAGGATGTTTTTCCTTGTGGTGCTGGCAGGGAGGTGGATGCAAGGATGCTAAAATGGTCATGTTTAGGAAGAATTGGAGCAAAAAAACAAATGCATAAGCTAGTTTTATTTGAATGCAGTTCATACGAAAAGATTCGTGGGTCTTTAAAAATCAGTGCTTAGTATCAACAGTGTGACATAGCTGTCAAAAAGAGAACGCAAAGATGCCTGGCGTGAGTAGTCCTGTGCTTTGGTTGCATTCAGATCCTTGTTTGTTTCTGAGCAAGCTGCTGAAAAGACTTAACTAGTGGACTTTCTGAATAGAAGGATCATATTATGTGAAGGCAGAGAGAAGGAACTGGAAATTTCTCGCTTGGGAGCAAAATAGCTGTTTTTATTTTTCGGTATATGTGATCAGACACCAAGAAGTTGTGATACTTTAAAGTATCTGTTTTGTAAGGTTGTTACTAAAGGTTTATTATAAGAAGATGAAACACCCTCTAAAGATCTAAAAACAGATGAGTGGATAAATCAATTATACATTCAAGCAATAGAATATATTGCCATAAAAAGTCTGGACTATTAAATAGGAAAAGATGCTGACACCATGTTAATAACTAGGAAACGGCAGCACAGAACTATGTAGGATATGACTCAATGTTTATATCTCCAAATGGGCACTTATTTACATGTCAACGACATGGACAGGAAGAATGTGTCAAGCTGTTATCAAGAGTGGTGAGATTGTGGGTAATTTAAAAAAAGATTTGTCTGGGCTCGGTGGCTCAGCCTGTAATCCCAGCACTTTGGGAGGCCGAGGTGAGTGGATGGCCTGAGCCCGTGGGTTCGAGACTTGCCCGGGCAACTTGGCGAGACCTCATCTCTACAATAAATCAAAAATTAGCCAGGTGTGGTAACATGTGCCTATAGTTCCGGCTACTTGGAAGAGGCGGGAGGTTCGCCAGAGCCCAGCAGGTCAAGGCTGCGGTGGCTGGGAGTGTGCCACTGCACTCCAGTCTGGGTGACAGACTGAGACTCCAACTCAAAAAAAAAAAAATTTTTTTTTTTGCTTTTCTATATTTCCTACAATGAACATAAATTATTCTGTTATGAGGGAAAAGTAAAAATTTTTAAAAAGCTAGTCTATATTGGATCACAGATAGGTATCAGAAAGATGTGGAACCAGACATTCCTTGTGTTTCTTGTTTCACTGGAAGTGAGATGGTGCTGATTTATTGAAAAATCTGTGGCCTGTGTTTAACAAAGGGCAAGTCCCTTAAGTGTGTCTGAGTCTCTGCAGCTCCGCTTCTTAAGATGGCACAGAGGAGGGTTGCAGAGTTGATGGGTCTTCAAGGACTTCCTTCCAGTGCTTAACTGAATATCAGTTAAGACAAGCCCGCTTCTCACACACCAAGGTAAAACACTAAAATGTAGGTTCCCAGGCCGGCCCGCCCCCTGCACTGGAAGATGGGCATGGGAATATGAGCTTAGCATGACTTCCCCATTCCCCCCAGTAAGAGTTAGGAAGTTTGAGAAGTGTTGGGTAAGAAAGGGGAGCTGAGGCCGGTGTATCTGTGCCTAAGTGACACCAGCCACTGTGGGCCCGTGTCCTCTCCGAGTTGCATGAATTTTCCCTGTGAGCTCAGTGCTATCTGCTACGGTTCCCGTGGAGTTTCCTGGTGCTCCTACTTTGGCGGTTTGTTTCTGAATTAATTCTGCCCACTCATCACCTGCATTAACCTGACTAGTGTTTTTCCATGTCCCTCCGATATATGGCTGCCTTGCGGGGTATCTGTGAAGAGAAGAACACCAGCTTCCCCCCAGGGTGTGTGGAGGTGAGTGTGCGGCAGCCTCCATGATCATTAGCACTTGTGTGACTGTGGGTTCGAAGCCGGGGACCAGCATGTTGTGTGTCCCTGAGATTTAGCTTCCTTAGCATACTTTGGGCAATCACTTTTTCCGTTTTTCTCTTTTTATACTTTTAAAGCCATTTTAGGATATCTTTGTTCTAATTTTTTTTGTCACTTATAAGTCATTGAGGCCACTGTTTCTGCCAAGATTTGGGGAACATACAAACTCTTGACTGTATGGCATAAAAATAAAAGGGACAAGTCTTTCAAAATATGAACAAGGTGACAAAAAGCCTCCAGAGGACAGTCATGCCCCTAGTTTTCCTAAATATTGACATCTTCTTAACCATGTTCCTTGAGTTATTAATGTGGGGTAGTTTTCAAATATTGAACATTTAAAATTTAAAAAATGGCTTTTTATTAAAACTGTAGATTCCTGGGCATGGTGGTTCATGCCCGTAATCCCAGCACTTTGGGAGACTGAGGTGGAAAGATCGCTTGAACCTAGGAGTTCAAGACCAGCCTAGGCAACATAGCATGACCATGTTCCTGCAAAATACCACAGCCGTTGAATCTGAATTCTCTGAAGATGGCCTGGGAATCGCTGCAACCTTCCCATTTACATCCTGAAGTTGGGGAATTACTGAAGTGATTATGAAATGTACCCAGTTGAAGATTAATGTTACTTCATCAGGTATCAGGTTCTTTTTTTTGAGTCAGGATCTCACTCTGTCACCCAGGCTGGAGTGCAGTGGCACAATCGTGGTTGACCACAGCTGTTGCTTCCTGGGCTCAGGTGATCCTTCCCCCTCAGCCTCCCCAAGTAGCTGAGACTACAGGTACGTGCCACCATGCCCAGCTAGTTATTTAATTTTTTGCAGAAACGTGGTCATGCTATATTGCCTAGGCTGGTCTTGAACTTCTAGGCTCAAGCGATCTTTCCACCTTAGCCTCCCAAAGTGCTGGAATTACGAGCGTGAACCACCATGCCCAGCCTCAGATATTTTTAACATGGGCAGTTTTCAGACAAAGGAGTTTGATTACTTGTAACAGACTGTAAGTCAATTATATGTCTGATTTTCTGTAAAGGGAGGTCACATTTCTGAATATGGGCTTGTTCAACTTTTGTAGAAATCTGATATTAAATCAACTCAAAATACCTTTCCACTTCATGTAAAAAGGTTCATAAATCAAGCAAACACATTCATCACGTAATTTTAATTAGAATTAATTTATTGCAGAGATCCCCAGGAGAGGAATTATAGGGCACTTTGCATCCAGGACAGAGATTTTTTGGTAGAGTCTATAAGGGCAGTGCCACCTGAATCCAGTTTCAAGTGGATGTGGAGAGAATAGTTTCACACTGTAGTCTAGGCCTGACCCTACATAGAAAAGACTCTCGGGTCTCTCAACCTGAAGAGGTAAAACAAAGCTCCACTTTGGACTTGGGATTCATAGTTGTGAAGAATGTTGGTGTTAGAGCCTGACCTTGGAGAAATTACTTAATTTCTGAGTCTGCTTAATCATGTGTAAGATGGAAACAATAATAACAGTTTCCTTTTTGTATTGTGAAATGAGATGTGTATGCTGTGCTCAGCTAACTTGCATGTACCAGGTATGTGATCAACGTTAGCTGTTATTTTCTCTAGAACTAAATTCACAGTCACTGATGATCCATAGTATACTACGTACTGGAAATGAGCAAAAACCAGTCCATAAGAACCAGCCCAGGATAATTTTGACAGGTTCTTTTAAGGTTTAATTATAAAGGGCTAATTACAAGTTGACCCAAGAAAGTTAAAAGGGAAGCCCTCCAAGAAGCCAAATCATGGGTCACACTGAGACGTACCACATTGAACTTGTCAACTCTCTTACGTATTACTTGTGTCTTAACTTTAATTCTCACTGTGTTAAAACAATTGCTGTATCTTGACATCAAATTATGAAACACTGGGGGACCGTGAGAGACGTACACTGCAGGAGAAGAAAGAAGAGAAATAAAAATCCCTCTCGAACGAGCCCTTGGACGGAGACAGTGGACACACATCGGGGACTGTGTTTTCTCACACCGTGAAGCCAAGCAGCCATCTTGGGGATTGGCCACAACAGCTGTAGTCATCTCAGCACTAGGCGCTAAGCAACTGAGCTACACACTTGCATATTCTGAATAAAAGGTGCAAAGAAAATAACTTTAGAAAAGAAATGCAGACTCTCAGCCTTTCATGTTTGCATTCAACACGTTTTGAGTGCCCACTGTATGCCAAGCACTTTGCCTTAACAAATGCGATAGGCACAAACTCTGCTTTCTTGGAGCATTCAGTCTAGAAGAGGACACATGTAATTTGAGGAGAGGTGGGCTCACCACACAAAGAACTACACTATGATGTAGCTCACAGGGTAAGCGGGATGAGGGTTCTTTTTTACTTACCCAGAGCAGTGGGACACTGTGTCTCATGCCTGTAATCTCTGCACTTTGGGAGGCCGAGGTGGGAGGATCATTTGAACCCAGGAGTTCGAGACCCTCCTAGGCAATATAGCAAGACCTCGTCTCTGCAGAAAATTAAAAACAACAACAAACCTAGCTGGGTGTGGTGATGCATACCTGTAGTCCCAGCTACTTTGGAGGCTGAGGTGGGAGGATTGCCTGAGCCCAGGAGGTTGAGGCTGCGGTGAGCTGTGATTGTGCCACTGCACTCCAGCCTGGATGACAGGGTACAACCCTGACTCAAAAAAAGAAAACAAAAGGAAACAAAAATCCCCAGAGGTTATCAGAACCTTCTCAGAAGACTCTGTAAGACTGTTCTCTGCCCTCCAATGGGTCATGAGAGGGCAAAGTACTTGCGAAACTAGGGCTAACCAGGAGGGCCGGCCCAAAGCTACAGGCCTGAGATATGCTGCGTTTTCCACCTGAAGGCAGTGCGTGTAGACGTCCTCCAAGTGAATACTCGTAAACCAACCTACCTCTTTCATAACACGCTGCTAGTTGGTTCCTTGAACAACACTGGTGGTTCAAGTTCAAGTTCAAGAACAACACTGGTGGTTCAACTGGTCCTCCAGCTCCAGTGGCAGTTCTGGGCTTGAATCCCAGCTTTGGTAGTAATAATATTTAATTCAACTCTGTATACTTCTTTTCCTTTATTATTTATCTATTTTGGGGGTTAGAGTCTCACTGTCACCCAGGCTGGAGGGCAGTGGCACCCTGGTGGTCACTGCATCCTTGGTCTGCTGGGCTCAGGTGATCCTCCTGCCTCAGCCTTCCGAGTTTCTGGAACTACAGGCATATGCCTCCATACTGATCATGCCTCCGACTGATTTTTTGACTTAGAGATGAGATCTTTCCAAGTTGCCCAGGGCTCAAGCAATCCTCTCGCCTCAGCCTCCCAAAGTGCTGGGATTGCACAGGCGTGAGCCACTGCACCCAGCCCTCTTTTTTCTTATTTGTGAAATAGAAATGAAGAGAGAGCATTGTTCGTAAGGATGACAAGAAACAGTAATACATTTGAAGTGCTTAGCACAATACTTAACATGTTACGTTCTCAGTAGATTCCTGCTATTGTTACTAGCCATTCTTTAAAGAGAAGGGAAAGTTGGAAGGAAGGAGGGAAGGAGGCAAAGAGGGAAGGAGGGAGAGAATATAATTCAGTACACTAGATGTCAGCGTTGTGCTTCAAATAGTGAAGTGCACAAAATGCCTACACTGATTTTATTTTGAGGGTCTCCAAGTGGAACTGGCTTGCGATGGAAAGATTCTTAAGCAGATCTGGGAAAGTCAGAATCCTAAAACTGGAAAAGAAGGTTATAATGGTGTGCTGGCTCAGGCCACTTGATACCAATTATCTTCTAAAACTGACAGCTCCTGCTGTCTCCATAAACTCAGCATGGAATTTAAGTCCGACCTCCTCTTTGTCATGAATGCCATCATTTTTCTCATATCTGTGCTCTAAGCCTTGGAGTCATTTTCTAGGACGAACTGTGTTTGAATCCTGTCTCTACTATGTGCTGACCGTGTGGATGCTGATAATACCTGTCTTACCTACTCCACGGGGTCATCAGAATGGCATTTGAAAATACATATTTTTTTCTTTTTTAAATTTTATTTTAAAGATGTGGGGTACAATACAGGATTAGGTGTACAAGTGGGCACCGTACAGGTTAAGTTTGGGCCTCCCTTTGGTCCCCACTTTGCCTGGTTTGAGATCAGTTATCCTTATTGATGTTGTACCCCCCACCCTGACCCCTGCAGTGTCCCACTACTGCTAGTCCCTTTCTTACAGTGTTATGGTAAATGTTCAGGGTCCACTTATGAGTGAGAATATGTGTACCCTGTTCTTTGTTTCTGTGATAGATCATTGAGTGTGATAGACTCTAAATCTATCCAAGCTGCGAAGTCCATATGTTTGTCCTTCTTTATGGCTGCATAATATTCCATTGTGTATATGTGCCACATTTTGAAAAATATGTATTATTATTATTTTTTTTTTGAGTTGGAGTCTCACTGTTGCCCAGACTGGAGTGCAGTGGCTGCTCCCGGCCACCGCAGCCTCGACCTGCTGGGCTCTGGCAATCCTTCCGCCTCAGCCTTCCGAGTAGCTGGAATTACAGGCGCGTACTACCACACCCAGCTGATTTTTTTTTTATTTATTTATTGTAGAGATGAGGTCTCGCCAAGTTGCCCAGGCGGGTCTCGAACCCGTGGGCTCAGGCAATCCACTCACCTCAGCCTCCCAAAGGCGCGGGATTACAGGCTGAGCCACCGAGCCCTGCTGAAAAATATGTATTTTAGAAGAGCCTTACAGAAATGTAAAATCTTCTGTACATTTGACAAACAGGAGAGAAACAGACATAGAAGGTAAGATTTAACTTGGAATTTTTGAGTTGCTCTGAAGCCTCAACTTTTTTTTCCCCCCTGAGTTGGAGTCTCACTCTGTCACCCAGGCTGGAGTGCAGTGGTATACTCACGGCCATCCCAGCGACGACCTACTGGGCTCTGGTGGTCCTTCTGCCTCAGCCTTCCAAGTAGCCAGAACTACAGGCATGCGCTACCATGCTCCGCTAATTTTTAATTTATTGTAGAGACGAGGTCTCGCCAAGTTGCCCGGGCTGGTCTCGAACCTGCAGGCTCAGGCAATCCACTCACCTGGGCCTCCCAAAGTGCTGGGATTATAGGCTGAGCCATCAAAGTCTCAACTTTTTAGGAGAATTTGTCCTTGAATGAAACTTAGAATGAAGAGATGGAATTTATTTGTACAACTTATGACCCTATCCCAAAATGGGGTTCACCTGCAGTGTAGGAAAAACACAATCTTATGTATTTCATAGGTTTTACGGTTGATATTAGGGTGAATATGAAATAAAAAGCCTCCAAACTTTTCCCACCAAGACCATCAAATTTAATAGCCGAATGTTTGTCCTAGCTGGAATCATATGTGATTCAGCATTCCTCATGTGTAGACCTCTGAGTTTTTCATGGGTCTTCTCACCATTTTGCATTCACTGAGGTTCCATTATATACTAGATGTTTGAAAAACTCGCTTAGAAGAACAAGTCTGGAGTGATTTTAACAGCTTCTGCAAAGGTTTAATCGAAGGCTGACCCAAGAAATTAAAAGGGAAGTTTTAATTTTTAAAAAAAGTTTTTTTAGTTTTACCTCAATGACAAACAATTGTACAGGCTGAGCATCCCTAATCCAAAAATTCGAAATCTGAAATGCTTCAAAATCCAAAGCTTTCTGAGCACCGACATGACACCACACGTGGAACGCTCTACGCCTGACCGCAGGAGTCAGATTGCACCAAAACCATCAAAACTTTGTTTCATGCACAAAATTATTAAGATTACCTTCAGGCTATGTGTGTAAGTTGTATATGAAACATGAATGAATTTTATGTTTAGACTTGGGTCCCAGCCCCAAGCTATCTCATTATGCATGTGCAAATATCTCACCATCTGAAAAAATTCAAAATCTGAAACACTTCTGGTCCCAAACATTTCAAATGAGAGATACTCAACCCACAGTACCAGCCCACAAACCTATTAGCACCTGCTGAGAGACTCAGAAAGACCATATTCATTTGCTTGACCTCTTTTTGGGGTGCATTTATGGAAGTCTCTTAGGTAAGGACAAGATGAGCCTTCTTAGGCATCTGTGACGATGTCTCCCTACTTCTAGTTTAACTTTTCCTTCCTGGAAGATTTAATTCTGCTGTCCTTAACCTTTAATAGTGAGGTACGTTCTGGCAGCAAGTAAGTTCTGTAATAGAGTTAATACAGTAAGTCCCTTACCTACGAACCTTCAAGTTACAAACTTTAACGATGTACACCTGCAGTTTTTTAAATGTGTTATTTGTGTCCACTAAGTGCCAGCATAGCCTGTTACGTGCATACAGTACTATATAGCCAATTGTGTTATTTGGGTGCCTAGGCTACCTTTTTTGGACTTAAAACAAATTGAACTTACAAACGTGCTTTCAGAACAGAACTGGTTCATATATGGGGGACTTCCTGTATTAAAAACTAGAAAGAAACTCTGTGAGATTCATGGATTATGCACGCGCGCACACACACACACACACACACACACACACAATCTATGGTGTGCATATATATAAACAGAATACATGGCTGGCTCAGACTTACGTGTATACCTATGTGCATAGATATACATATATTCCCCCCCACGGGGTAACTCTTATTGCTAATGTTAGTGGCAGTAGTAGACATAAATGAAGACAGCGACACCATGCCATCAAGGGACATCCATCTGCTCAGTAAGTGAGCTCACACGGCAATCATGGGCAAGGTCAAACTGGCATGAATTATACATGTAAATCTGCAGTAATAATCGTAAGCCTTAGTAATATGCAGGCACGAAGGAGAAGGGTGGTAGAGTAACAATGGAGTTGGGTGAACAACCCACTTTCCCTGGAAGCTTATCATTGCCTGCTGCTGAATTAATACTGGATTTGCGCTGAGCACTGGCTAGCGCTCTCTCAGCATACTCCTAGAAGACCTAACATTCCTTAATTATTACAGATGGGTATGCATTCTTTTGCTTTGGAGATGCCAGGCAGTGCCTGGCACGTTGACTTGGACACAGTGGGCGGCCGAATCGAGTGGCGATGAAGAGAACACGGCCTCTGGGTAGACTGGAAACTAACTCTACGTTTATTGCCCGTGTGATCTTAGGCAAACCTAAAGTGTCCTCATCTGTAAAGTGGGCTTAATAATAGCACCCATCTTTTTGTTTTCGTTGTTTTGAGTCGAGTTCTCACTTTGTGGCCTAGGTTGGGGTGCAGTGGCACGATCACGGCTCTCTGCAGCCTTGACCTCCTGAGTTCAGGTGATCCGTCTGCCCCAGCCTCCCAAGTAGTTGAAACTACAGGTGGGCGCCACCATGCCCAGCAAACTTTTAAATTTTTTTTATAGAGGCGAGGTCTCGCTATGGTGCCCTGGCTAGACTTAAACTCCTGAGCTCAAGCAGTCCTGCCTCAGCCTCTCAAAGTACTGGCATTAAAAGGCGAGAGCCACCATGCCTAGTACATCTTCTTTATTATATTTTTTATTTTTAGAGATGGAGTCTCATCCCATCACCCAGGCTAGAGTGCAGTAACACAATCATAGCTCACTGCAGCCTTGACCTCCTGAGCTCAATGAACTTCCCACCTCAGCCTCCCGATTAGCTGGGATCACAGGTACACGCCACCAGGTCAGGCTAATTTTTTAAAACATTTTTTTGTGGAGATAAGGTCTTGCTGTGTTTCTCAGACTGGTCTTGAGCTCCTGACTTCAAGTGATCCTTCCGCCCCAGCCTTCTGAAGTGAGATTACAGGTGTGAGCCACTGCACCCAGCCTCTGGCACCAAGGCTTAATAAATGTGTTAACCTACACATAAAATGCTTGGAATGATCCTGACACATAGAAAGAACTACAGAGGTGTCAAACTAGCTTTATGCACCTCACAAATCTTTGTTGAGTTAAATTACTTTCTTGAAGTTAGGACTGGCTGATTTAAAAACAGTTCAAATATGCACTAATAAACGTCGTAGCTCTGTGCTAGTGTGGTGAGCTTGACCTGTCTTCATGTCTGACTTGCAGGCACATTTACTCACTAATCCCGTTGCAAGGATAATGTCTCCATCTTTTCTCTCCCGAGTGATAGATACTATGACTGCCCTCCTACGAAGTAGGAGCTTGGAGCTTTCTCCTTTTTACCTCCTTGTGACCAACTCGTAACTGTCTTTATTTATTTATCCTTCCATGTCTTTTAAATTTTTGGTAGCTGGCCGGGCTTGGTGGCTTATCCTGTAATCCCGTGCTTTGGGAGACCGAGGTGAGTGAATTGCCTGAGCCTGATGGTTCGAGACCCTCCTGGACAACTTGGTGAGACCTCATCTCTACAATAAATAAAAAAAATTAGCTGGGCATGGTAGCGCGTGCCTGTAGTTCCAGCTACTTGGAAGGCTGAGGCAGAAGGATCGTGGAGCCCAGCAGGTCGAGGCTGCGGTGGCCGGGACCAGCCACTGCACTCCAGTCTGGGCGACAGAGTGAGACTCCAACTCAAAAAAAAAAAAAAAAATTTGATAGCTTAAAAGTTGTTTAGTCTGATTTTGAGATCATGACTCCTGCCTTCTTCTGTGCATAACTGTCTTTAAAGTTAGGTTCCATTGGGGCGGGGAAGGCGGGGAGGTGGGATTGACCGTAGTCGATATCTGCCTGGGGAAGGAGGGGCACACCTCATCTTCCTGCACAATGAATATTTGTATACCTAACCCTGAATTGTACCCCACCATTTTAAAATAAAAATTAAAAAAAAAAGTTAGCTTCCTTCTTTTCAAAAAGAAAATCCTGAAAGGATTTTAGGCCAGTTAGTTGAGCAGTTTCCACGTTCACGTGTTTTAAAAACACGAGTTGTACATCAATTTAGCGGTGTGCAGCCGGTTAAAAAATAAAATAGAAAACATAGCGCATCACATGAAGTAGGGGTTAGTATTTTATGAAGCAATACATGCACACGTGTGTACACCAGCACGTTACTCCCTGTGTCACACATGAGAGACAGTGTGTGCAGTGACTGAGGGGGCCATGTGGGCTGTGTGCAGGTCCTGGCCTGGCTACTTGTCTTTGGACAAGTCAGTACGCGCTTTAGCGTGCTCATTTGTAAAATGGAGATAATGAAATTTCCTACCTCATGGGATGCTGTGAGGGTTAGGTGAGTTACCGCATGTCAATTTATAAGGGGGTCAAAAAACGTGAACGTTACTGGTTTATCAAGTGGCTGGTATTGTGGGTGGGCTTGGAGTGATGAGATCCTGGTCTTAATCAATACTCTGCCAATTTCTGTGTGACCTAGAATATGCTTCTTGACCTCTCTGTCCTCAGCGTCTTTCTCTTAAAAGTGATTGGACACTAAATTATCTTAAATGTGCCAACAAACTATATACTTCTATGCTTCTATTAATCTTTCTGTCTCTTTCTTCTCTCTTCCTTCTTAGCAAAATGGAAAGCTCTTTATGGATTGCAGCATGATGAGTTTTGACCTTGGTCAGATGATTGAATGAGAATTAAGTATCGGAGGGAAAAGATACCCGACAGGGACGCCCCATACAGGGTAGGGACCAATCGACCTCATCACGTTCTTCCTCTTGGAAAGCTGGGTGAGAAAAGACAGGCCATGTTAGGATGTATAGAAGAGACATCAGATTGGAAGAGAATTAGAGTTGAGCATGGGTGGCTCGCACTTGTAGTCTCAGCTTCTCAGGCAGCTGAGGCAGGAGGATCGCTTGAAGCCAGGAGTTCAAGACCAGGCTGGGCAACATCGTGAGACTTTGTCTTTACTTTTTTTTTTTTAATGAAAGAGCTGTAGGATTATTCACATTGTAACAGGAAAAAATGGCTTGTAGAATCAGGTGTGGTGGCAAAGTTCCTCTTAGGGGAGAGAACCATTGGAAACCACCCTTGATGAGCTATTGTGGTTGTGGGACGACTGACCTTCAGGACACGCCCTGTCTAGTTTAGAAGTGAGACAAAGAGATGACTGAGGCTGGGATGAGTCAGGAGGTGAATCAAGAAGAGAGTAACATGAGAAGGCACAGCTTGAATACGAGAAGCAGCTGGTGGAACTTTTTTGGGAAAGGGGGTGGATGGTGACGTTTTTGGTAGCAGGGTTGTCCAAACATCAGCTTTTTGTTGACTCTGTCACATTGGGGGGCAGCTCCTCTCCATTGCCTCTGACCCTCAGCCTTGAGCCAGTAGTGTTCCTTGGAAGTAAGGGGGTTAGCAAGGTCCATCAGCTTGATCTAAGGTAGAAGGTGAAATGCAGAACAGTTACCAAGACTTTGGTGGAAGTGGAAACTAGGAGTTGAAAAGTAAGCCTTCCCCAAGCACTCAGAGATATTAAGGGACGCAAGTGACCCAGTATACATGAGGTATGGGTTTGAGGCAGTGCACTGAAATGTTGGAAGACAAGGTTCTATGGTTTGAATATGTCCCCCCCAAAGTTGCTGTGTGATGCAGTGGCATCAAGTATTAAGAGGCGGGGCCTTTAGGAGGAGAGAGGCCATGGGAGTGCCTCCCTTACCCAGGGGATTCGAGCCTTAGAAGAGAGGCTTCATGGGACCCTGCTTCCCATCTTCTGCCACACACCCTGGTCAGGGACTTCTCAGTCTCCAGACTGAGAAATACCTTTCTTTGTAAATGACTCAGTCTCAGGTATTTTGTTGTGGCAGCACAAAACCGACTGAGACGCAAGGTGAACTGAGCACGAGCTGAACGGGACCTGAGGACATGGCAAGGTATGGCTCTTCTCTGTCACCTGGAGAGGTGCTTTCCAAAGAGTGTCTCTGGCAATCCGTTTTGTAAGTTTCCCCTTCCCACTGAGGGTTTCATGATCAAATCCGCTTGAGAAGTGCTGACCACCACACCACTCATCCGCCCCTGAAGATTGCAGTTCGAATCCGTGTGTCACAATTCAGGGAAGCCTGGTAGTGACAGTCACCAGACAGGCACCTGCCTCGCAGCCTAAAGGAATCAAAGCCGCATAGTTTTGTTTCCTACGACCTGACAGATTTTGATATCTTGATTTCAAAAAGGCATTGACAGATCAACAAATCCAAAACCAAACTCACTGTCTCACACATGGTGGGCACTTGCTCTCCAATTTTCACCGTGTTGGTTAGCAAGGTCATCAGCCACCTCTGTCATCCCAGCTAGAAACCAGTTCTCTTTTATCTTTTGACCCTTTATTCTCTCTCACACCCGTCTCACACACATGACCCATTTAATTCATTGTCAGGTCTTCATGCTTGTAAAACATGTATATCCCTTGCTATGTGCCAGACTTTTAATAACTTTAATATACATTAAATATATAAGAGGCATTGAATTCTCAGTCAGGAAACAGAATCATATACCAGGAGCAAGTAATTGGAAATTGAAATTAAAACAAAAATACCACTTACGATGGCATCAAAAATTATAAAATACCCGGGGGTACATTTGACCAAAGATGCCAAATATCTATCTGTACACTAGAAATGAAAAATCGGTGCTCACAGAAATGAAAGAAAACTGTAATGAATGGAGAGAGATACCTTGTGCATGGGCTGGACGTCTCAATATTGTCGTCAGCTCTCCTCAAGTTGATTTGTGGATTCAACACAATTCCAATCAAAATCACAGCAGATTTAAAAAAAATTGGCAAGCTGGTATGGGAATGTCAAAGACCTAGAATAACTAAAAGAAAAAGAAAAAGAAAAAAAAAGTTGAAAGACTATACTACCTGATTTTAATCATTATAATTAAGCTATGGGGTTTAAAACTGTGTGATATTGGCACGAACATAAACAATTACATTAAAGGAACAGAGAGTTTTAAAATAGAGACAGCTGATTTTTTACAATGGTGCAAAGGTAGTGCAGAGGAAAAAGGGTAAACTTTTCAACAACTGGATATCTTTATCTCTATGTGTAAAAATGAACGTGAACTGTAGACAAAAATTAACTCAAAATTGATCATATACCTAAATGTAAAACCAGAAACTCTTAGAAGAAAACATGGGAAAAAATCTTTGTGACCTTGGGTTCAGCAAATATTTCATAAATAAGACAGCAGAATTATAATCAACAAAGGACAAGCTGATAAATTAGACTTCGTCAACATTTGAAACTTCTATTCTTCAAAAGATGCTGTTAAGAGAATGAAAAGACAAGCCACACACTGGGATAAACTTTTTGGCAAGCATTTATTTGATAAAGGACTTGTATCCAGAATATATGAAGAACACTAGAAATTCAATAATAAAACAGCAGGGCTGGGTGCAGTGACTCATGCCTATCATCCCAGCTTTTTGGGAAGTCAAGGCAGGAAGATAACTTGAGCCCAGGGGTTCGAGTCCAGCCTAGGTTACATAGCAAGACATCATCTCTGCAAAAAATAAAAAAAATTAGCTGGAGGTGGTGGTGCATGTCTGTAGTCCCAGCTACTTGGGAGGCTGAGGCAGAAGGATTGCCTGAACACAGGAAGTCGCGGCTGCAGTGAGCTGTGATTGTGCTGCTGCAGTCCAGCCTGGGTGACAGAGCGAGACTCTGACTCAAAAAATAAAATAAAACAGTAAGAAAACAAATAGCCCAATTAAAAAAATTGAGTGAAAGATTTGAAAAGACAGTTCACCAAAGAAGATACACAGATGACAAATAATTACATGAAAAAATGCCCAATAGCATGACTCATTAGTCAAATGCAAATTAAAAACTGCAATAAAATACCATTACATTCCTATCAAAATGATTAAGATGAGGAACACTGACCCTACCAACTGATGGCAAGTATGTGGAGAAACGAGTCTCTCCTATACTTTTGGTGGGAATGTAAGTTGGTACAATCACTGTGGAAAACAGTTAGGCAGTTACGGAAAAAGTTAAATCTGTGCCTACCAGACAAGCTGGCCAGCCCCCTCCACTGTATTTTATTTATTTATTTATTTATTTATTTATTTATTTAGAGTCAGAGTCTCACTCTGTCTCCCAGGCTGGAGTGCAGTGGCCCGCTCACGGCCATCCCAGCGTCGACCTGCCAGGCTCAGGCGATCTTTCTGTCTCAGCCTTCCAAGTAGCCAGAACTACAGGCATGTGCTAATTTTTCATTTATTGTAGAGATGAGTTCTCGCCAAGTTGCCCAGGCTGGTCTTGAACCTGCGGGCTCAGGCAATCCACTCGCCTTGGCCTCCCAAAGTGCCGATATGACAGGCTGAGCCACTGAGCCCAGCCGTCCACTGTATTTGTTAACCCAAGAAAAAAGAAATAATGTCCCTATGAAGACTTGTGCACAAATATTCATGCAGCTTTGCACTAGCCCCCAGCTGTAAGTGACTCGAATGTCCATCACGCGTGAATGAGTAAGCAGAGCGTGGGGTGCAGGGCCATGCCACTCAACTAGGAAGAGGAACGGGCCGTGAACAGCCAGCAAGAACCAACCTAACCATGCCGAGTGAGGAAGCCCATCTGAAAAGCCGACATCTTCTATAACTTCATTCGTAGGAAATGTTACAAAATGCAAACAAATCTATTTCGACAAAAAGCAAGTCACTTGTCTGGGAAGGGGAGAACTGCGAAGGGAGGGATGGTGGAGCGGCGTGGGAGGAAGGGGTTTAGAGGGGACATAGAAGCCCTGGCAGGAGCCCTATGTTTACTGATTTAATTGTGATGATCTATGGGCGTATACGTGTGTCAAATCTTATCAAATTGTGCATATAAAATATGTGTGGTTTATCAATTATGTTCCAAGAAGACTCTAAAAAAAAGTGTAGGGATAACATCTGTGTGAGTATTTAAGGTGTGGGCGCCTCTTCAAGTGGGCATGTCCAGCTTGAGGTTGGAAAAGTGGGTCTGGAACTTAGGGGAGAAGCTGGGGAAAAGGTTTTGGAGGAAATCATCCCTCCTCTTCTCTCCCTCATTCCCTTCCTTCCATCTCTCCACCATAGAGACTGGGCATGTGACACCTTTGAGCTAGAGCTGATAATTGAAGGTGGGTGGAGGCCGATCGCATCAAGTCAGGGGGAGAGAGAAAGTTACTGAGGAAAGAAATGTGAGAGACACTCAGGGAATGCTGAGGAATCAGAGAAGCCAGGGATAATCAGAAGAACCGCCGGCACACCAGGGAGGACTCGTAGGCGGGAATGCCATGGAACCCAAGGAAGAAGAGAGTCTTAAAAGGAGTGGGTGATTATTAGTGTTTAATGTTACAGGGTCCCTTTACATCTCTAGTAATGTTAACTATAAAATCCAGCTATCTAGAACACTCCATTCCCACTCACCTTTCTAGTTAACTGAGATGTTACAATGCATAACCATATACAAGGGCCACCCCCCCAAAACCCGGAATTTATTTATAAAAAATTGTATATTTATTTTTGCATGTTTAAACGTCAGTCACCTTCAAAGTCCTCTCCGTTGGATGCAGTACACGTATCGAGATGCTTTTGCCACTGCTCAAAACAGTTTTTGAACTTGTCAAGTTTGATGCCTGTGAGTGCTGCTGCTGTTTTTTGTTTGACCTCTTCCACATGGGCAAAATGTTTCCCTTCGAGGACTTTTTTTATCGGAGAAAAAAACAAACAAAAAAAGTCACTTGGGACAAGATTGGGTGAATAGGGAGGGTGGCGCACAGGGGTCATCCTGTTTTTGGTCAAAAACTGCTGAACACTCAGCGTGGTGTGGGCAGGTGCGCTCGTAAATTA
The DNA here is from genome assembly GCA_963574415.1 of Tarsius wallacei. NCBI lineage: Eukaryota > Metazoa > Chordata > Mammalia > Primates > Tarsiidae > Tarsius > Tarsius wallacei. The sequence continues at coordinate 18,843 of CAUYQG010022885.1, forward strand.
CCCATCATGAAATGGGCAAACATTGAAAGAATCTCCAAAAAAAATTCACGGAAGTCGAACACAGCACCTCACAACAACGCTAGCTGGTGCACAGATGCTGATGGGTTCTTAGAACACTTACCTAGCTGGCGAAGCCTGTACTGCAGGGGGCCTGCCCTCCAAAAGATAATTCCATTTTCTTTACGGAAGTCGCCCCTCATATACATGATTAAGCTTATCTCTGTAAATATTTTCCTCTGCTAATAGGCTTATTCTTTTGCAGAGCCATCAAAGTACAAAGAAAAACAATTTAGAGTTTTAAGTGAGCTTTGATTAAGAAAAGCAGATAGCTAAAGGTTTATGTAACCAAGAATTTCCATTTCAGCTTTTGAGAAACAATTTTAAGATCTCCGATCTAATTGTGTCCCTGCTTGGGAGACTCCAGAGGGAGACCCCATGGCAGAATTCTCCAGTGCTCACAATTAGGACTAAGCCACCCAGCCCTCCCTGCGGGCGAGGACACGAGATAACCATCCACCAAACACCTCATTCCATTCTTTCCCCTAAAGTCCCCTGTCCTCAGCTTACAATTTTGATATGGTTTCTTTGAGGCATGAGCCTGGCCGCTTCCTGTCGGCCGGATTTGGGAGTAAAGTCCCCTTCCTTGAACCACATCTCATGCTTGTTTATTTCATTCTGCAAGACCTGCAACATTTATGTTTTCATACTCAGAGAACAAATCACAGACACTTCTGGAGGTGTTCAGTCCAATCCTCCCGTGGGTTCAAGTCCGCACACCCAGGTTAGCTTTATTTTCCTAAACCCGAATTAAATCTTCTTAGCAAAACTTTGACATTGGGTGCCGAGTTGCTTGTGTCCAGCATGTGTCCTAAATAGTAGACTGAGCATGTTTGTTGGGAAGACTGTGTTCTGGCCAAGGCTGGCTCTCGTGTTGAGTCACCTTGGCTGAGATAAGAGGAGGTGAGACGGCAGGCTCCACGGAGCGCTCAGAGTTGGTGTTTCCAAAGGCTTCTGAATGGCTCCAGAGAGGCCACTGGCTTTGGTCCAGGCACCTTCCCTGTCCATGACAGTTGCTTCTTCTTTAACGTCTAGACGCCCTACCCTCTGTCAGGGGAAGGCGTGTCCTGTGACTTCAGCACTGATGGCAAGGAAAAATCTGATTCCAAGAGTAACTTCCTTTATTCTCATTCTCGGTTCTGATTTTGCCTTTAAACTTCAGGTTTTATTTTGGTGGGAGGATTTAGATTAGCTTGCAATGATTCTGTGAACTCAATTCTCACAATTAAGATTCCATTTTATGAATGAGAACACTGAGACTTAAACAGATATTAGGACTTGTGCAAAGCAACATGGTGACAGTGGTGTTGGAGCCCAGGTATGTTTTACTGAAGAGCTGATCCATTTTTTGGTCTCTCAATCATATTTACTTGCATCTTTCTTCATCTCCACCCCAGTCCCTTCCAAAAGCATCCAGGCCTGGGGTAAGTACTAATTTAAAGGATTTGTTTGCAATGTGAATCCCGAGATGTGATCTTTCTAATTGTCTTGTCCCTAAGATGTCATTACAGAGACTGCCAGCTGGGGAAAGATGCAAGGGACCCCATGGCATCAACAGCACAGTGTGTGCTCGTAAAACTAGTGCTTTAAAAACAGCTACATTTTACTGAGGGAATTAAATAACCAATGATCGAGGCTAATTTTTGCAGTTACACAAATGGAGGCACATTAATTATCCATGAACCTTATTCCAAAGTGATCTTCAGTGCTAAGATTCCAAAGGAGACACACAGCGTACAGTACGCAGTGCTCTCCGAGGCTGACGGTCCAGGCTTCTGAGTCAGGAGGTCCCGTGGGGAACAACTGTCGTAACTGAATTACTTCTTGGTTTCACTCTTTAAAAAGCTCTTTGAAGCCCACAGAGCAAAACAGGTTGGCTCATCTCAGGGCACCAGGGCTAGACCAAAAGTGCATCAACTTGAAGACAATTCCTTTTTAGCAAAACAGAAACAAAAATTAACCATAGTTCCTCTAAAACTGAAAATAAAAATGGGGAATCGTCTGAAAAACGAGGCAAAAAAGACAAGTGAATTCTGTAAGAAATGAACTCTGGTTTAGAATCTGAACTTAATGTAAATTGAATCTGTTTTAACTTTTACGTTTGCCGTCCCAGGCCCCGGTCTACAAGAGTTTCTATAACAATCTGTGGAATCTTTTCCTCTGTTGCTCACGTTTAATTTCAGTGACTGATGCAAGAGGATGCTCTTTCCACTCCACTCTGCACGGATGGGGAGCATGGACGGACACGCAGTGTGCACAGACTGTTGGCATCACTTACAAATCAGCTTGCATCTCATTGCAACAAATATGAATCTTACCTAACAAAAGATTTGGGTTTACAGTGGCCTTTACATTTCAGACAGTGCTCTACATGACAGACTTCTTGACTTAGGATTTATTTGTTGCTCTGGGTGTGTAAGGCGCCCTGTTGGAGAGGCAGAATCCATTGTTGTGATGGGAATGAGCTCGTCAACAGATGGGAGCATCGAGGCCTATTTTGGCAGCACACACTACTCTGCTCAGCTGTAGCTATGAGCTTAGTTTCTATCAAGTGACTTGACTAGCAGCTGCAGAGCTAAACACACAGGTTTGGGAGTGTGGCTCTGCTGTGTCTGTTAGTGGCCTTTGGAAAATCACTGGTAATTCTTAAAATTTAATGTGCATACAAATCACCTAGGGGTCTTGTTAAATGTAGGTTCTGATCCAGGGGGCCTAGGGTGAGGCCTGAGAGTCTAGATTTCTGTGTTTTTGTTTTTGGAGTTGGGGTCTTACTCTGTTGTCCAGGCTGGAGTGCAGTGGCACAATCATAGCTCACTACGGCCTCGACCTCCTGGGCTCGGGCAATCCTTCCTCTTCAGCCTCCTGAATAGCTGGGTCTACAGGTGTGCATCATCATGCCCAGCTATTTTTAAATTTTTTTTGCAGAGATGGGGTCTGACTGTGTTGCCCAGACTGGGCTTAAACAATCCTCCTGCCTCGGCCTCCCAAAGTGCAGGGATTACAGGCATGAGCCACTGCGCCTGGTTTCTGTATTTCTTTTTTTCTGAGTTGGAGTCTCACTCCATCGCCTAGGCTAGAGTGCAGTGGCGACCTGTTGAGCTCTGGTGATCCTTCTGCCTCAGTCTTCCAAGTAGCCGGAACTACAGGCACACGCTACCGTGCCCGGCTAATTTTTGGATTTAGTGTAGAGGCGAGGTCTTGCCTAGTTGCCCAGGCTGGTCTCGAACCCTCGGGCTCAGGCAGTTCACCCGCCTTGGCCTCCCAAAGTGCTGGGATTATAGGCATGAGCCACGGCGCTTGGCCCAGATTCTGTATTTCTAACAGGCTCCCAGGTAGTGGTGATGCTGGTGGTCTAGGTTTAGAAAACTATCTAACAGTTTTCTCATCTGGGAGCATTAAGTGAGCCAAAGAGGTGAAACATCTGACATGTGGGAAGATGTCCACAAATATAAATGTGTCTTCCCTTTTCCCTATTTTGTTCCTACTTAGCTCAAGAGCTTGTTCAACTATATAGGCAGGTTTCCTTAGCCTCAGTTTTCCTTGGGAGTCACTTCCATGTTTGTGTGGCATGACCAGGTTCATGGCAGAAAGGCATATATGAATCTCTGTCCTCTTTCCCCAAATTCAGTGTTTTACATGACATCCAATGTCCTCTGGAAAATGTTCAAAACTGAGTTGACATGCAACTTGTTCAAAATAGCTTTAAACTTTTACTTAACCATTACCAGAAAGGATTATTTGGGGTCACAGAACAAAACCTACTTACATTCTTATGAGGTATACTTTTAAAATAAATAGTTTCAAAGTGGTTAGAAATAAAAGAATGGGCAAAACCATAGCAGGCAGTTCAAGCCTAAACAAAATGCGGATTCTAATAATAGTATCCAGTAAGTTAGAATTCGATTTACAAGATGTTCCAGAAAGTAGAAGAGGAGGCAGCACTTCCCAGCCCACCCTCTGAGGCCAGGATTACCTTGATACCAAAACCAAAGATGCCACAAGGAAAGAAAACTACAGGTCAGTATCCCCTATGAATAAATTGTCCTCAACAAAATCGCCCTTAACAAAATACTTGCAAATAAAATCTGTCAACATAGAAAGAGAATTATATACATCACATCCAGTTGGGATTTATCCTATGATTGCAAGATTGGCGTAACATTTGAAAAATCAATGAGTGTACTATATCACAATAATAAAAGAACAAAAATCCCATCATCATTTCAATAGATGCAGAAAGAACATTCAGTAAAATCTTGTACCTCTTAGGATAAAAATACTTAAACGACAAACAGAAGGGAAGTTCTTCAATCTGACAAAAGGCATCTGTGAAAGACCTACAGGTAATGCCACACTTAATGGTGAAAGACTGCTTACTCTCCTCCTAAGATCAGGAACGAGACAGAGACGTCCACTCTCAAGACTTCTATTAAACGTTGTACTAGAGGCTCTAGCCAGGGGCATTTGGGCAAGAAAAAGAAATGAAAGACATCCAGACTGGAAAGGAAGAAGTGAAACTATTTTTATTTGCAAATGTCGTGATCTTGTATATAGAAAACCCTAAGGACTCCATCAAAGACCTATTATGGACAATAAACAATTTCAGCATGTTGCAGGATGAAAGCTTAATATAATAAACCAAATTTTAATACATTAGCTATAAACAATCTGAAGATGAAATTCAAGAACAATTCCTTTTTTAAAAACAAAAAGGATAAAATTCTTAGGAATAATTTTGATGAGAAGTGTAAGACTAAGTTTACTGAAAACTATAAAACATTACTGAAAAAAAATAACTAAATAAGTGGAAAGACATCCTACGTTCATGGATTGGAAGACAATATATTAAAATAGCAGGCAGTACTCCCTAGGTTGATCTGTGGATGCAACCTCTATCAAAATCCTAGAAAGTGACAAGATGGTCTTAAAATTCATGCGGAAATGCAAGGGACCTAGAATAACCAAAATAATCTTGAGAAGAACAATTTAGTTGGAGTACTCACACTTGCAATTTCAAAACTTACTACAAAGCCATAATAACCAAGACAGTATTGCTATAAAGATAGACATAAAGATAAATGAAATAGCATTTAGAGTCTAGAAGTACACCCTAGCTTTTGTGGTCATTGACCTTTGTAAATGAGGCCAAGACAATTCAATGGGGGGAAATCATTGTTCCTCAACCAATGGTGTTGGGCAAACTGGATATCCGCATGCAAAAGTATGTATTTGGACCCTACCTCACGCCATCCATGAGAATGAACTCAAACTGGGTCACAGACCTAAATACAAGAGCTATAACTATAAAACTCTTAGAATAAAACAGAAGAGTAAATTTTCATGACTTTGCGTTAGACAATGATTTACTAGATAAGACACCACAAGCACCAATGATAAAAGAGAAGCTTGGTAAATTGGACTCCATCATAATGAGAAACTTTTGTGCTTCAAAGGACACCACCAAGAATGTGAAAAGGGGAGGGGGCACATAACATCAATAAGGGTACCTGATCTCAAAACCAGGTGATGTGGGGACAAAGGGAGGTCCAATTTTTACCTGTATGATGATCACTTGTATATCTAATCCTGAATTATACCCTACATCTTTAAAATAAATAAGAATAAATTTTAAAAATGTGAAAAGAGGCCGGGCATGGTTTTCATACCTGCAGTCCCAGCACTTTGGGAGGCAGAGGCAGGCATGGGAGGATTGCTTGAGGCCAGGAGTTTGAGACTAGCCTAGGCAGTAGAGTGAGACCCTGTCTCTACAGAAATAAAAATAAAAAATTAAAAATTTTTAAAAACTTGACTATATTTGACCACATGGAAAACCTGGCTCAAGTAATTTCATGAATAAGGACATATACTTCCAATGCTATTTGAACTGTTCCAGGGCAAACAAAAAAGAAGGGGAACTTACAAATTCGTTTATGAGGAAAACATAATAGTTAACACAGCTTGACGAAGATAACATACACAGACTAATCCTACTTATGACTGTCAATGAAAATTGTGAAATTAAATATTAGTAACAGAATAAAGGAGCACCATAAAAGAAAAAGACATCATGAACAAGGAGAGGTCCACTTCAGGAATCCAGGAAAAGTTTGATATTAGAAGACCAACAATCACACTCATAAGAGGAATGAAGTGGAAGAGTGGGAACATTATTGATATAAAGCTCAAGATCTTTTTTACTGATATGAAGTCTTATTGATATAGCTCAACTATCTGTATTTTGCATTTTAGCCTTTCTGCCAAAATCAAGAACAAGCTATGTGCTAGAAGTGTTAGCCAGTGCATTAAAAAAAGGAAAGGAATGAAAGACACGCACGTTGTAAAGGAGGAGATGAAACTCTTGTATGTAGGACTGATATGGTTGCATACTTGGAAACTGTTAAGAGGACCGATTGAAAAGCTATGACAAGCAATAAGATAATTAAGTAACGTGGTGGCATGCAAAATTAATGCAGAGAAATCAGGAGCAATGTACTTCAACCAGTTAGAAGATAAGATCTCACTTAAAATAACAATCAAAAGACACAATATCTAAGAATACAGAAAGCCGCCTGTGGAGGAAACTTAAAAATTCTTGTAAAAGACACAAAGGAATATTTGAACACATGCAAACGTTTTCCATGACATTAGAAAACAATTTCATAAAGTTGATAGTTCTCCCTGGGTTAAATTATACATTTTACTTAGTCTCAATAAAAACACTAATATCTTTTTTTTTCCTTGAAGGAAAGCTTATTCTTAGGTTCATATGACAAATTAAGCAAATAAGAAAAGCCGGGAAATTCTGATATAGCAGAGCAATAAGGGAGGGTTAGTCCCATGAGCTATTAAGGCACAAAGCATCAACAATGTAAAAAGTATGATTATGGTGTTTGCAAGAGGCAGATAGACCAATGGGATAGAACAGAGTGTTAGAATAAGCCCAGATGCATGCAGGAATTTAGTAGACGGTAAAGTGATATCTCAAATCAGTTAGAGAAAAGATAGACCATTCAATATAGTATTGGGACAACCAGAAAGCTGTCTAGAAAAAAATTAATTTGGATACATACTTTATACTATAGTAGGATAAATTCCAAGTTAATCAAAAAATTTCATGGAGGGCAGAGCATGGTGACTGAAATCCCAGCACTTTGGAAGGCTGAGACGGGAAGGTTGCTTGAGCCCAAGAGTTTGACACCAGCCTGGGCAACATAGTGAGGCCTCATTTCTACAAGAACCCAAAGAATTAGACAGGCATGTTGGTGTGTGCCTGTCTTCCCAGCTACTCCGGAGGGTGTGATGGGAAGGTCGCCTGAGCCCAGAAGGTCAAGGCTGTGGTGAGCTGTGATCATGCCACTGCACTCCAGCCTGGACAACAAAGTGCGACTCCAACTTGAAAACAAACAAACAAATTTTTTTAGTGTAAAAAATTAAGCCAATAAATGCCAAAATAAAACTTGAGGAAAGTCCTTTTGGAGTGGAAAGTAACTTTGGCATGGAGAATGTCTTTTTATTATTTTTTATTTTATTTAAAGGTTGAAAATTTATTTATTTTTAACAATGCAAGCAAAATACACCAAAAGAAATAAATCTTCGGGACAAATGATAAACTGGGAAAAATTGTTCAACGCCTATCACAAAGGGCGGATTTTCCTAACATACAAAGAGCTCCTGGAAATTCCACTTCCAACATACACTTAGACAGGTTGACTTGAGCCCGTGTGAATAAGGGATTGGAAATAAATTATCCAAGGGAATGCTTCTTAGCAGGTGCAGAAAAAAGAGGGTCAGAACCCTCTGAACGTCGGTATGGAAATGTCACCAAGGTATATGGCTAACAGCGACCCGAAAGAGAGCGCGCATAGTGTGCGTCTGTCTGTGTAAAGTGGGGGGAGAATAAGGCCACGTGTTTGCGTCTGCTCTTCCGCGCAGACGGGTGCGTGGGACGTCAGGACTCGGGGCTCCACTGCGCGGCGCGGCCTGGGTGGGGTGAGGGGACAGGTGGGACATGGGGCAGAAGGAAGAGGGATTTCTTTTCTTTCTTTTTCTTCTTTTTTTTTGAGTTGGAGTCTCACTTCCTCCTCTTGCCCGCAGCCTCGATCTGCTGGGCCCAGGTGATCCTTCCACCTCGGCCTTCCAACTAGCTGGAACTACAGGCGCGTGCCACCACACCCGGCTAATTTTTGATTTATTGTAGAGACGAGGTCTCGCCAAGTTGCCCGGGTGGGTCTCGAACCCGCGGGCTCAGGCAATCCTCTCACCTCTGCCTCTCAGATTACTGGGATGACAGGCGTGAGCCACCGCGCCTGGCCACAATTCCTGCTTTAAATGCAAATGTTGTGAGGGTGTCTCAATCATGTGTGGAATCACCGGGGACACCCTGCCCCCATGCACATTTCATTCTTGCTGGTACCATGGGAGTCATGCTTGAACCCAGCTCGAGTATCTCATTTCATTTCTTGACATGTGCGGATTCTCCCAACTCTTTTTGCCTGTGATTTGCTGATAAGGAAGGACGTACAAAAAGGACAAGTGATTACGGGCTGTGTTGTCCACCGTGTCATTCACTTCCAGCGTGAGTGGTTGGCTCACACAGAGACGTGATGTGGGTGAGAAAGGATACGTAGTGTTTCTTGGTCATTTGTGTTTCTTGGAGCATCACTGTCTTCATTCAGTGCTCCCATCACTCACTTGGAGACGTAACATACTGATCTTGTACTTCCTAAGCATCTGGCTGGACTCTGATTGGGGGGTCCGCTGCTATGCTTGCTCACAAGGCACTGTCCTCCTCAGGTTTTAAATTCACGAGCAAATGAAATGCTGCAAATGAAAAGTCACTAAATTTTGTGGTGGTTCATTACGTAGTGATAGTAACTGGAATATGTGTCAAGATAGGTCTGTATCTTTGACGAAGGAACCTGTCCAGTCATGATTCTCAACAAGGAAAGAGATGTTATATTAGAATCCACTGGGTCACTTTTTCAAAATACAGCAAAACTCCATGACAACATATTCTGCATTAACGCAAATTTGTATGTGACACAAATGGTTTCTGTCCTCTGGTCCACTTTATTCTCAAAATCCCTATCTTATCTGTTTGTTTAGAATTGGAGTCTCACTCCAGCCTGGGCTGGAGTGCCATGACATGCTCATGGCCACCGCAACCTCGACCTTCTGGGTTCAGGTGATCCTTCCGCTTTAGCCTTACAAGTGGCTGGCTCTCCAGGTACACGCCAGCATACCCAGCTAATTTTTTGATTTGTTGTAGAGACGAGGTCTTGCCAAGTCGCCCTGGCTGGTCTCCAACCCCTGGACTCAGGCAATCCTCTCGCCTCTGCCTCCCAAAATGCTGGGATGATAGGCGTGACCTACCGCCCTCGGCTCCCATCATATTTAAACTGGAGAAAGTTTATGAAGTGTTTTATTTTTGCTTTGAAAAAACTCAGATCTCTTCATGAGTTTACAACCTTTTCTATGGACATAGCACCTTATGCAATGCTCAGTGCCTTGTTTCTGCACCCCTGACACACACAAAGTGCTGCTATTGGCTATGGATGTGATGTCACATTTCAAACGTAGGCTTGTTTTACAGAAATTGTCAGTGTAACAACAACCGCAGAGTGTAGCACCAAAAAAGAATCAACCAAGTAAAAATGGGTTGATGGACTTGATAGATAAGTGAAAAAACATGTTGCATGATTCCTCTTAAATTTAGGCTTGTGGTATGCGCAAAAAGTTTTGTTCTTCTTTCATTAAAAAAATTTTGTGTATGTATACATGTGTGTGTGTATACATATATATATATACAGAGAGTGCCAAAAATGCATGCACATTTTAAGAAAGGAAAAAATTATTAAAATTGTAATACTCAATACATGCCAAAAAGAGAAGATGAATTGACTTCTGCAATGACAAGAGGTGCTCAAAGTGGTTCCCATCAGCATCCAGACACTTCTGACTACAATAAACTAAAAGTAATACACAGATAACATCTCTTAAAATGTGTATACATTTTTTTATACCCTCAGTATATATTACTATAACTAGAGTGAGTGATACCGTACTATGTATATTTGAATTTATATATAATATTTGAATCTTAGTTTCAAATTACAATTCACTTCCAAAAATAATAGTATTTTAAAAATCACACACAAGAGGAAACTTTATCACTATATATATGTTTTGAGTTGGAGTTTCACTCTGTCGCCCAGGTTGGAGCGCAGTGGCACACTCACGGCCACTCCAACCTCGACCTGCTGGGCTCTGACAATCCTTCCACCTCAGCTTTCCAAGTAGCCAGAACTACAGGCGTGCACTACCATGCCTGGCTAATTTTTTTGATTTATGTAGAGACGAGGTCTCACCAATTTGCCCAGGCTGGTCTTGAACCCATGAGCTCAGGCAGTCCTCTCACTTCGGCCTCCCAAAGTGCTGGGATTGTAGGCGTGAGCCACCGCGCCCGGCCCTCACAATATTTTTTAAAGTAATATTTTATAATCTAAGGCTAATACATTTTAATGGCATTCAAACAATAAATAATAAATAAACTGGAGGAGACAATTGCCACCAGGTGGTGCCCAACTGCAGCAGGGACCCAGACAGACACCGATCATGCTGCCGGCGCTCTGGAATTTCCGTTTGGCCAGCTGGACAGACTCACTCTGTTTACTTATTTAGCCTAAATGTTATGTTATTGCATCTTTTGGACCCAAATAATTATGCTATAATGGGGTTTATGTTTGGCAGAGACTGGGTAAATCTTCCCAAATCCATTTCCTCTTCCTAGATCCACGGGTGAACGACACTTCCCAGGGCCCTTGAGTCCATATGGGACAGTGTGACGAGTTCTTGCCAATGAAGTCTGAGCAGAACCGATGTGTCATTTCAAGAGGAGACAGTTAAAAATGAGTGTGCCCTCTCATTTTCTATCTCCCTTTGTTGTCAACTGGATAGCACATTGTTGAAAATTCTTCCAGCATGGAAGAAGCCTGAATCACCACTCAGCCTGTCATCCCAGCACTTTGGGAGACTGAGGCGAGGGGATAGCCCGAGCCCAGGGGTTCGAGACCAGCCTGGGCAACTTGGCGAGACCTCGTCTCTACAATAAATCACAAAAACTAGCCAGGCGTGGTGGCGTGCGTCTGCAGTTCCAGCTACTTGGAAGGCTGAGGCGGAAGAATCGCCTGAGCCCAGCGGGTCGAGGCTGTGGTGGCCGTGAACTGGCTGCTGCATTCCAGCCTGGGTGATACGAGTGAGACTCCAACTCAAAAATAAATAAACTAATAAATAAAGTTGCAAGGTAAGAAGAGCAGAGTTCATTCAAGAAAAACAACATGAACAGACATCTCTCAAAAGAAGATATAAAAATATGAAAAAAATGCTCAACATCACTCTCCTCAGGAAATACAAATTAAAACCAAAATGAGATACCACCTCACACAAGTCAGAATGGCCATTATTAAAAAAATCAAAAAGCAACAGATGCTGGCGCGGATGCAGAGAAAAGGGAACGCTTATAGACACTGTTGGAGGGAGTGTAAGTTAGTACAACCTCTATGGAAAGCGGTATGGAGATTTCTCAAGCAACTAAAAGTAGATCTACCATGCCAGCCAGCAACCCCAATAATAGGTATCCACCCATAGGAACAGAGGTCATTGTATGAAAACGACACCTGGACCTGCATGTTCATTGCAGCACAACTCACAATTGCAAAGATGTGAAATCAACCCAAATGCCTGTCAGCCGCTCAGTGGAGGATGAAAACGTGGTATGTATTCACTATGGAATACTAGTCAGTCATCAAAAAAACGAAATAACATCTTTTCAGCAACTTGGATGGAATTGGAAGATCATCCTAAGCGAACTAACACAGGAACAGAAAACCAAATGCCGCGTGTTCTCACTGATAAGTGGGAGTTAAACTAAAGGTCTGCTAAGGCATCGAGAAAGGTCTAAGGGATCGGGGACTCGGAGAGGGAGTGGGGGAGGGGGAGAGGGACAAAAAAATCACCTGTCAGGTACAGTGTGCATTGGGGGGTGGGGTGGGTGCACTGAAAGCCCAGACCAAAACCTATTAGTATTCCCCAAAGCTATTGAAATAAAATGAGTGAATGAATGAATAAATAAATAAAATGCTCATTG